>JAADWH010000360.1:0-25553 GCA_023335995.1 Globisporangium nagaii
GACGGCTTCATTGAGCTGGATGCGTTGTGTGTGACCTGCTTTTCAAAATGGCGCCAAAATATCCCTCTAAAAACGATTCGATCATATTTACCGGGGAGAAAATATTATGCAGGTTTCGTTAGCCAAGGGAGCCCTGTACTTGTTGAAGGCTTTCACAATGGCAAATTGGCAAAAGCTCGCCAGCACTCCTCTCTAAAACCGAGTGCGCTTTTATGCCTGGTAAAATAAATAAATCGCGCGCTTCTGAAATTTGTGGATATGTGTCTGGAGCTCTCTCCTATGTGAACGGACCGCGGTCTTAAAAGAGCCGCATATTGCGCGTAATTACGCATCCTGCGAGTCTGTCCTTTCAGGTGCTTCAGGCAAACCTGTCCAACCAGTCGTTCGATCTCGCTCAAAGGCGAAGCAGAGAACTGGAAGGCGCCGGAGCTGCTCGCAGGCGCTCCGCTCGGCGCGCTCGACTCTCACCATTCGCTAAAGCATCGCCCTCGTACGAACCAGCCCAATCCTGCTGCAGCTTGCGTCCAGCACCAGTCCGCCAGCCCGTCCGTCCGTCCGTCCGTCCGCCCGTCCGTCCGTGTGATCAATGCGTTTGTGTGTGCGTGCATGTGTGGTCGCCGCGTCTTGCAATGGAGTTCCAGTGATGTCCTAATCTTTGATTTGGAATTACCGTCCGAGTCTCACCCACAAAGGGGAGACGCTTCTGAGGATACAAATGGCTGTTTGCTGAGGAACTCCCGTCACTTACATGTGAGTGCTGTGTGTTGCGTGCTGTGTGTCGAGTGTGCGTATATGCATGTGCGAGAGAGCGTCTGCGCGTGCGGAGAGCTCTCTTGAAGAAAGAATTGATGAATAGCTTTATATTCTGACACCTCTTGTATGAGTGCGGAGACAAGTGGCGCCACCGCGTGGCGTCATGTAATCCGCGCGTTGAGCAGAACCATGCTATAATTTCTGATCTTTCTTCGTCTGTACACTGCATTGCTTGCTGCGTGTCCGAGTGCGAATGGGAGCTCGATGAGGATATAAACATATCTATCTAATAACTTTCGTTCTTCCGAGATCAATTGTGCGGAGCCAAACCTTTCTGAGAGCTCCCCAGCCGAATCCTCGCTGCATGTCTTAAGCGTGCGCTGCACACTCTCGACGCGTAAGCCCTACTGCGGCTCAATACAAACAGTACTGTCCCCGTCACCTTGATGTGATCTGTGTGAGACTCAATTGAACTTTTGTCGCCATCACCTTCATGAGCAAGTCGCTGCTGCGTTCTTGACTCGCGCGTCGACATTCGGTGGAGGCAAGTTTCCTCGAAATGGCAACCACATTTCCCCAAAATGACTTCCAAGTCTACCAAATCCTTGACTCCCAACTGCACTGTTCCTTGCCTCCAAAGTGCGATTCTGACAAACGCGTGAAAAGCTCATTTTCGAACGTCGGCAAGGAGCGAAAATGGCGCGGTGGGAGCCGCGCGCCGCGCTGCTCGCGCACGCCAAGCCGATCTCGAGCCTCAAGTTCGCGCGCTCGGGAGAGCTCGTCGCCAGCGCCTGTGCGTCCAGACCAGCCAGCAGCTTTGCATCGTTGTGTCTGAATCTCTGTGAGCTGTGCGTGTCTACTAAACGCATCGCCTTTTGCTTCTGTGCTCCATGAAGCCGCGGACAGATCGGTCAAAGTGTGGGCGACTTCGGAGCTGCTTAAGCACAAGCCGAGCGACACAAGCGCTGGCGACAGCTCTGGGACTGCTGCTACCAATGGCGCAGCGCCAGCGCTGCTCGCAGCGCCTCAGACAGCGCTCTACGGCCACGAGGAAGGCGTGAACGACGCGTCGTGGTCGCACGACGGCTACTACGTCGTGTCGGCGTCCGACGACAAGACCGCGCGCATCTGGGACGTCGAGTACAGCAAGACGCTCTCGACGCTTGGTCGCACGAACAGCTCCATGAGCGCGTTCAACGCGCACGGCATCGCCGTGGACACTGGTGGCGCGACGCACGCAGCTGCGCATGGACACGAGAGTAACGAGGGCCACTCGAGCTTCGTGTTCTCAGCGCAGTTCAACCCGCAGGGCTCGCTCATCGTCACGGCGTCGTTCGACGAGACCGTGCGTTTCTGGGACGTGCGCACGGGCCGCTCGGTGGCCGTGCTCTCGGCGCACCACGAGCCGATCGTGAGCGCGAGCTTCAGCCACGATGGCACGCTGCTCGTCACCGCGAGCTACGACGGACTGGCGCGCATCTGGGACGTCGCGACGCGCGAGTGCTTGCGCACGATCATAACGGCGCCGAGCGTGCCCCTCACGCACGCGCAGTTCACGCCCAACAGCAAGTTCGTGCTCTTCGGCACGCTCGACAGCACCGTGCGGCTCTGGGACTACGCGCGCGAGCGCTGCCTCAAGACGTACACGGGGCATGTGAACAAGCGCTTCTGCTCCGTCGCGGCGTTCGGCAAGCAGCAAGCGGCGAGCAGTGCGCACAGTCCAGTGCTGCTCTGCGGCTCGGAGGACGGCAGGGTGTGCATGTGGGATATGCAGACGCAGCAGTTGCTCCAGGAGCTCCAGACAAGCGGCGGCGGCAGCCATCCTCAAGCGGCCATCGCAGTCGACCACCATCCAGAGCAGGCTGTCGTGGTCGCGAGCGCCGGCAAAGCCATCCACGCGTGGGAGCAGACGCCGCAGAGCGAGTCGGCGGCGGCAGAGTGAGTAACTTAAATCAATACGTTCGCATGAGGATGGATGGATGGATGGATGTGGTGGGGTCTATTTAGTTGAATATGAGTATGTGCAGCGACGGACGGTGATCGAAGAGCGTGGACGAAGGCGGCGTCTACTTGGCTTGCAGCTTGTGCAGGTTCTTTAGATAGCTGAGCGAGAACTGGTTGTCGTCACAGCTGCAGAGGGAAAATGAGCAAGACAAGCAAGAATGAAACACACAGGTCAGTGCGCCAGCCGCGCAAGCAACACACAGAGCCGAGAGAGCAGAGAGGACGTACATCTTTGCGAGGTCATTGAGGTGGTGCGCGATGCTCTTCTGTAGTGCGCGGAAGGTCGTGAGGAAGTCGCTCGGGTCGTCGCGCAGCTTGCCGCCGTGCGCGTTGAGCACCGCGAGGCTCCACTGCAAGTAGAACTCCAGGTGCGGGCTCTTGTCGATGCGCTTCGCGAGCAGCTGCATCAGGCGCTTGAGGTACACGTCCTTGAGCGACTGCGCCACGAGCACGATGCTCTCGACGGGCACGCCTTCGACGCACGCCTCGATCAGCGCTTCTTCGTTCAGGTGCAGCGACATGAGCAGCGCCTTGGTGAACTCCTGGCGCTTCAGCGTGCGCTTGATCGACTCGGGCGTGATGTCTTCGTCCAGATCGAACGGGTCGAACGTCAGGTTCTCGTCCAGCGCGTAGACCAGCAAGCCTTCGGTCGTCGCGGCAGCCCAGGACCGACCCGTGGGCGAGAACATCACGGCCTTCGAGAGCACCTCGAGGTTCTTGCGGCGGCTGCCTGGGTCCACCGCGCGCGAGGCGCCGACGAGCTCGTCGCCCGCAGCCTTGCCAGACTCGAGCAAGTGCGCCGCGAGCTCCGACTTGCTCAGCCCAGCCTTCGTCATCTCCGAGCTGTTGAGGTAGTCGAGCACCCCGTCGAGCGACCGGTTGTGCGAGATCTGGAACTTCTTGAGCAGGATCTGCTGCGACGTCTCGTAGATGCAGATGAACTTCGAGCGGCCGCTCGCGAGCACGCACGCGCCGTCGGCCGAGTAGCAGACGCTCGTAAAGTGCTTAGAGATCGAGTTGTTCGCCGCCGAGATCTTGTCCCCGTCACGACGACCGCCGGCGATGTCGCGCATGCCGTCGATCGAGCTCACGATCTCGCCTTCCTTCGTGTCCCATATGTTCAAGTAACCGTTCAGCGTGGCCGAGCAAAGCTGCTTGCCGTCCGGACGGAACGCCACGGCCAGCACATCGGTCGAGTGCGCCAGCGGCTCGATGAGGCTCTTGTTCTGGTACACGTTCCAGAGTCGCACCGTGTGATCCCAGGAGCCCGAGGCGAGGATCGGCTCGACCGACACGCTCGGCGAGAACGCGAGCGACGTCACGGGTCCCGTGTGGCCGCTGAGCACATCAGTCAGGCGACCAGTCTGCAGCGACCAGACGTAGATGTTGAACGGGTCGAGCGTGCCGGCGCACACGATCTGCCCCGAGAGGTCGAGCGCGAGCGAGATGAACTGCACCGGCTCCGGCGTCGTCATCACACGGAAGTTCTTGTACCGGTTCAGGTCGAACGCGCGCACCGTACCGTCGAGCGAGCAGCTCACCACCGCCTGGCCGTTAGCCGTGAACTTGACGCCCGTGACTGGCGCCTCGTGCTCCGTGAACGTCACGTAGCAGAAGCCGCTGTTCGTGTCCCAGAGCTTGAGCTTCGCGTCGTCGGCGCCAGTGGCGATGATGCGGCCATCGGGCGAGTAGTCCACGACGTTTAGGTCGAAGTAGTGACCCTGCTGCTTGAGCACGTACGTCTCCGACCGCCACTCCCACACGAGCAGCTGTCCGAGCTTCTTGGACGCGAACGCGAGCCACTCGCCCGTGGCGTTCACGGCCACGGTCTCGATCTCGTTCTGCGAGATGCTCAGCGTGTGGATGTTGTTGAACTCGGGCGTCTCGTAAATGCCGAACGTGCCGTTGCCGAAGCCCACGACGAGCAAGCCCGTCTCCGCCTGGAATGTGCAGCAGAGCACCTTGGCGTAGTCCATCTTGAACACGTGCTTCTTCTTCGTGAACCACTTTATGGCCTTGGCAATTAGCGGCACCTCGACTTTCTCCGCCATCGACTCGTCGCCGTCCTCGTCTCCGCTGCTCTCGTCGCCGGACGTGCGGCCGCCAGTCTCCTCAGCTAGCATGTACGACCAGAGGAACGCGCCGCCGTCGCGGCCGACAGTG
Organism: Globisporangium nagaii; assembly: GCA_023335995.1. Classification (NCBI taxonomy): domain Eukaryota; phylum Oomycota; class Peronosporomycetes; order Pythiales; family Pythiaceae; genus Globisporangium; species Globisporangium nagaii. The sequence goes on from JAADWH010000360.1 coordinate 4,921, forward strand.
TACACCTCGCTGTCGTCCTTGGAGAAGAACGCACCGACGACGTGGTCGCGGTGGCCCGCGAGCGTCACCGGGTGGAAGTCTGCGAAAGGGTTCACCGAGAAGATGCGCGCCGACAGATCCTCCGAGCCCGTGACGAAGAAGTTCGAGTCGTGCGACCACTCGATCGAGATCACGTCCGCGTAGTGTCCGCCGTATGTGCGGTGCAGCGCGAACGGCGCGAACTCGCGGCGCAGCTTGGGTGTGTGCCACAGCTGCACCTTGTTGCCGTGCGAGACCGCGATGTACTTGTCGTCCGGGCTGAACGTGAGCGCGCGCACGCGCTTCTTGAAGTTGAACCGGTAGAGCACGACGCCCTTGCGCAGGTTCACGAGCAAGCAGCGCCCGTCCTCGTCCACCGCGAGCATCAGGCGCGAGTCATGCGAGACCGCGATGCGGTCCACGTTCTTGCGGCTCTCGAACGCGAACGTCTTGGACGTGTGGCTGCAATGGTGCCATAGCACATACACATACAGAGCTTTTTAGTGGGCACACAGCGAGATCATGCACACCGAGTGCTGTGTGTGTGTGTGTGTTGCGTAGAGAGAGACGTACTTGATGAGATCGAACTTGGTGATGCGGTTGCCCACGGGGCTGAGCACGCTGTTGCCGTCGGGCGTGAAGAGCACATTGCCCTGCGTGTACACCGTGCCGCACAGGTGCTGGAACTGCACATACACACACACACATACATGAGTCAATAATCTATAGACACGTAGGAGCGCGTGCGTGCACAGAGAGCCGCACTTCGTAGGCAAACTTCATGGCGGCGCCTGCGTCTGCGTGGCTTCCGTCGCTCTGTCGTTTGGAGCTCCTGGTCGCGAAAGTGGCTCACGGAGTGTTTTTGACTGGCCTTCGTCCGCACCTCTTTTCAGCCAATCAAGTCTCGCGAAAACAATGCCAGCCAATCATCGCTCTATACAGGTTTCATTACAAAACACTTTATCACAGCATTTCTATAAAGTACTTGGTAAGAAGCCAGCATTTCCCTTGCTTCCTCTCAAAAAGCGTGTTAGACGAGCACGACTCGAATCAAAGATGAAAAGAAATCGTCCACGTGCATCTGACTGACTGCTATGAGATTCGTTTGTTGGTACTGGTGTGTGTGTGTGTCTAAATGTATGAAGATGAGCGAACCTGAAAGACAGAAAAGAACGGAAGCAACCTAGAACTCGAGATCCTTGAGCTCCCCCCACTTGGAGATATAGAGACACGAGCGCGGCGAAATGATGTTGCCCTCCTGGCACTGGCTGAACACCTGCTCACAACAATAACACAAGCCAGTCAGACACCTCTGCCTATAAGCACACGTCTCCCATGCACAAGACGCACCGGACAGACGCCGCACGGTGTCTCGGACAGAAAGTTGAACGTCGAGATCTCCTGTGAGACCTTGTACTTGGTCTCATGGCTCGCCTGATACCACACGACAGAAACAACGAGAGAGTCAGCGATAGACTCACAGACTGAGTATGCACTGCATCTGCAGGCTACGCACCCCTGGGGTGAGACGCACGGCGCGCACTTCCTCCACACGGCCGTCGTACATGAGCGTCTGGATGATCGAGCGGATCTCCTCTGGACCTAGCGCCACTTTCGAGATGCCCGACGCGTGCACCTTGTCTGTGATCGCGTTCAGCGTGCTCATTCCCTGAAAAGCGCAGCGCGACGACAATGGCACCATCATCAGTTTTCTTCTCACACACAGAGTTTGCATCCAACCCCACAACAACAACACAAAACACGCACCGACGCCTTGATCACTTCGTAGACAAACGTGCTCAGCGTGTCAATAAATACGTGGTCGAACTCCTGCTCGTTGTACCACGGACCGCCTGTGATCTCTGCCGACGGAACTGCAGCAAGTTCAAAGATCAACCCACATCGTCAGCATCAGCAGCCCATTCCTCACACAAACGGCTTTCTGTCTCCCTTCGTACCGAGATCGAAGAGCATGTAGAGCTTCTTGTTCTTGCTGCTGATCGACTTGACCGACTTGACGAGTCGACGCGTCTCTAATAGCCGCAGCGTCTTGGTCACGATCTGCTGCGGGATGTTGGTGTGGGTCTTGATGTCGCGCGTCCAGATGCCCTTGTTGCCCGCGCGCTCGATCTCCTGCAGCACCAGGCGCTGCTCCAGACTGTTTTGCAGGATCACAGTCAGCTCTGCGCACAAGACACCCGCCACAGAATGCGCAGCTCTATATCAGCACACACACAGCACTCACGTGAGTCCACGGATGCGCTCGGCTTCCTCGGCGCCGATCACGCCGTACGAGAGCACGTTGCCCTTCTGAAAGATCTTGATCTTGCCCTGCGGTGCACATGCACACACATGGTGTCAGCATACGCGGCAATATACGCTACAGCAGCCAGACTGGGAAACAAAACCCAGCAGTGCGCACCTCGCTCATGAGCACGTTGAGCACGCTCGGGAGCTTCTCATACTCGCCGGCGCCTTCGCTCTGGAAGTACTCGCGCACCTCGGCGTCCGTCACGGGCTCGCGATAGTTGCGCAGCAGCGCGAGGAACTTGTGCATGAGCGCCTGCACGGCGTTGCTCTCGCTTCCCACGGCCGCCATCGTCTCCTGCACGCGCGTCGCTCTGGTGCGTTTTCGGTCCGCTCGATCGCAATAATGGCTCGTCGAGCTCGATCGACTGGAAATGGCGGCTCTCCAGCCTCGAGCTCTCATTGGTCGAAACTGTGCAAGAATGATCGAAAAAGCTTTTTGTTTGCGGAAAAGCATGTTGTTTCGATTTGTCCTCTCGGCCATTCTCGACTCGGACTCAGAAATGGACCGACAATACACTTTTTTTCGCCGACGAAGCACCTGCACACTCGACATGACCGCGACGACACCGTCGTCGCCGTCGCCGTCACCACTGTCGCTCATGCGCGCAGGCTCCTTCGCCGCCGCCACCAGCAGCACCAATGGCAACAGCAACATCATCAGCACAAGAGCCGGCCACCGCGCGCCTTCTTCGCAGCTGTCCGGCGCCGACTCATCTCAGGACTCCCGAGAGCGAGCGATCCCGATGACGCCAATGCTCCTGGCGTCACTCCCGACACAACTGCAGCAGCATCAGCAACACGGTTCGTAGGCAACGCTGGTCCGCTCTGCAGGCGTGTGCACATGATCATACTGCTGCTGCTGCGTATGCTCATGCGCCTCGCGTCGTGCTGGAAATGCACTGTGTGCTGTGCTGCAAATGGACAGAGCCGCCTTTCCAGAGCGGCGGTACCAGCAGCACCAGCAGCACCAGCAGCGGATCGACACAGCCGGGCAGCACGAGTAATAGCTATCCACTGCGCTTGGGGCGATCCAGAGCGCGAGAGCGACACACGCCGCAGTGGTTCACAGCGGCGCCGCTGCTCTCGCAGTTCTACGCGCAGCCAGCAGCCTCGCTGCTTCCATCGACAGCGTCGTCCCAGAGCCAGCACCACGTTCGCGATTACCACCACCACCACCATCCTGGCCACGAAGGTGATCTTAGTGAGCCCTCCGGGACACCTCTGCGAGCAGCGAGAGGCTATGAGAACTACCACTTCCCGAGCGACACCACCAGCACACCGTATCGCCAGCAGCAGCAGCAGTTCCGCCCGCGCAGACTCTCGCACTTTGAGCTCCGAGTCGACGAGACATCGCCACTTCTGGCAGCGATAGCCACTCCGCTGACAGGCTCAGCAGCAGCGCCGACAGTGCTGAGCTCTGAGAACCAGCAACAGCAGCAGCAGCAGCAGCAAGAGCAAGAGCACTGCCAGCAGATCTCCCCGCCGCCTCCGAAGAAGCGCAAGAAGACTGCGTTCCGGCTGCGCAACTTTCTCTGCATGCACCCGGGCTGCGGCAAGTCGTTCACGGACAACGCACACCTGCGCGACCACACGTTCGTGCACACGGGCGAGAAGAGTCTGCGCTGCGAGCTCTGCGACAAGACCTTCGCGCGCCTCTCGACGCTGCACGACCACCAGCGCGTGCACTCGGGCGAGCGGCCGTACAGCTGCTCGCATCCGAATTGTGAGAAACGCTACTCGTCGCGCGCAGCGCTGCGCTTCCACCTTGCGAGTCACGCGGCTGCCGGTCGGAGGGGCTATGTCACTGCGTCGAGTAGTAGCGCCAGCATTGCTTCGACAGCTCACGGTGGCGGCCAGCTCCTCACAGCGAGCGAGACGCTGATGCTCCATCGCTCTGCAGCCCAGCCGGAATCGCGGAGAAGCCCCGTGCTGCAGCCAGGAGCGCAACAGCACCGCGATGGCGCTGCGAGTCCGCTGTTCCCACCGCCCATTGCCCACGACACGCTGTACCTGCACGCGAAGATCCAGACGCAGCAGACGCAGATCGCTGAGCTGCAGGCTGAGCTGCAGAAGCTCAAGCGCAAGGCGAAGAAGAACCCGCCCGCGTCGTCATCGTCAGGCACGTCGAAACCTCTGGCAGCAACAGCAACAGCGCCGCCTATGACCGCACCCGTGCTGTTCCTCATGGACGGCATGAAGCCGTTCCAGTGCTTCGTGTGCTACCACCGGTTCGCCAACTTCTTCCAGCTCTCGTTCCACGCGAAGCAGCACCCGGACGCAGCGCTCAGCGACGTCGTTCACGCGCAGGAGCCGGTGCCAGTGGGTCCCAAATTCTGTCCCGAGGCCGATTGCGAGTACGCGGAGCAGCACCGGAAGCCGCTGAAGAACCTGCAGACGCTCAAGCGTCACTGGCAGCGACGCCACCAGCTCTCGCGACCGTACGTGTGCGCGCGCTGCTCATCAACCAACCCCAAGACGTTCAAGACGAAGGAGAACCTCAAAGCCCACGAGAAAGATTGCAAAGGTGGTGGTGGGAATGGCAGTCACGACGCACGGGCGAGTGTGAGGTAGGAGCATGGCATCGAAGCCATCTGACACAGATAGGAGGGACGCGATAGAGAAGAGAGAGAGAGACAGATAGACAACTCATAGCCAGCAGGCAAGAGCACTTTTAGTGGTGGTGTGCAGGCTGAGTGTATTCTTCCGTGCGCTTGCGTGACTCTACTTGGCGACGTCGAACACCTGCTCGATGATGCGGTGGAGGTTGATGCTCTCGAGGTAGCCCGCTTTCATCTTCTTTACCGCGTGGAGGAACACCACGATCGAGTGGAAGAGGTTGTCCTCGCCCTACAAAGTCAGCGCCATGTTGCGAAATGATTAGTCCCTTGTCCACATACACACAACACACATCGCAGTCCACGCACCGGCACGATTTCGCGCACGTTCGCACGCGCGAGAATCTTGAAATGCGGCGGTCGGCCGACGGTGCGCACGACAAACAGGCGGCTACGGATGGTCGGCGTGAACGGACGGCGCGGACCTTTGCTCAAGAAGTACGATTTCCAGAACGGACGGTCGCGCTCGTTGTCGGCAGGAAGCATGTTGTCCATCATGCAGCAGAAGACGTTCATGAGGATTTCGGCGTCTGACGGCAGGCTCTCCGACCACTCTTTCCCTATTATACGATAGCAACAGCACAGTTCAGATCAGCAAGCCCAACAGCGTCGCGATACGACTGGATGCCCATTGGACTCTCGTACCTTTCCAGGTCGAGCCCTTGTTCCAGCGGTAGCGGTCGAGGCTGCGGTCCTTCGAGAGCATGATGAGGCGCTCGAGCACGTACTGCTGGCGCTCGAGCGACGAGTATTCGGTGCTGTTCGGGTCGCCCACGTTCAGGTATTTGTCAAACTGCACACATTGTCCACGCACAATCAAAGTTAAGCATTTCAGCAATCTCCAACACCAGTCTCTACTTCTCAGCCCATCACAACTCACGCTCGTGTGCTCTTCAAACAGGTTGACGCCGCGCGTCTTGGAGACGAAGAGCGGGCTCTTCGTGAGTCCGTGGAGCATGTCCGAGAGCGAGACATTCGTCATCTGGTTCGTCTGCCCGGGCGGACACAGCAGCGCCTGCGACGGCATGCGGCGCAACAGCACGTCGGCCATCACGCCGCACTCGTTCAGCTCGGTCGCATTCTGGATGAACGCCTCGACGACGTCCTTGACGTGGCACGCGAGCAGCCGGCGGATGTTGCGGCAGTACAGGTGCATGAACATCGCGAGCCCCCACTCCTCGAGCTGTCGCCACGCCACGTGCGGGTTCGACGACGTCTGCAGCGCGTCTTCCTCCTGGCTCTTGGTGCTCTCCTGAATGTATGGGTCGAAGCCCGACGCCTGGTACACGCGCGGCACCATGGACGCGTTGCCGTAGATGCCGAAGCCGTCGTTCTGGAACGTCGCGCCGCCGCCCCCGCCGCCGCCGACGCCAAACGTCGACGACTGCAGCGACTCCTCGTCCTACAGTAGCCATAGCGCAGAACAGTGGTGAGATCGGATGAGCTTTGAGTGCGAGCAGGCTACGCAGCTGGCTGCGATCGTTACCTCGCGCTTCTTCTGTGCCTGCTGGAGCTTGCGCAAGTACGCCTTGCCGTCCTCCACGGTCTTCACAGGTGCCGGGTCGAAGAACGAGCGCTGCTTGATCGCGTCGGATGATCCACTGGAGCTCTTCTTCGTCGACGGCGAGATCGTCGAGCGCAGGTTCTTCAGGTTCATCACTTCGTTCACTGCGTAAACACATACAGACAGACAGCCATGTGTGAGCAAGCGCATACGCATTGATAGACTGGGGAATAAATGAAAGGCAAAAGCTTTCCACGATGACAAATACGTACAGGCAGCGGCGCGATCCACTGGCTCCCGGCTCGCCGGTGCGCTCTTTCCCAGTCCCAGGTACTGCAAGCGCGCGCACAATACCCACAACTCTACTCTCAGCATGCAGTCCGCAATGCACAACATCGTCGTATACAACACCCCACCACCCGTACCTTGTCGCTGAACTCGCGCAGCAGTTCTTCGCCCTGCACCTGCGCGCACTTGAGCGCCAGCACCGCCGAAAGCACCCACACGCCGTGCGCTACGTGAACGCACAACCAACAGAGCGTCAGTTCAGATAGCCACGTAGACATGCGCATCGTAACCACAGGAAGCAGCGCTGTCGCTATCAGCATGCGTACCGGCCAGCGCCAGCAGACTTGGCAAGATGCTGCTGCTCCACTCGCCGTTGAGCACTCTCCAGGGCGACGGCAGCGCGAGGCCGAGCACGACGAAGGCGAAGAACGAGCCGGAGCCCAACGCCGCGCTGTACGTCACGAGCTGCTTCTCGCGGATCGCGCGCGCCTCCATGGCCGCGAGCGCGTGCTGCGCCGCCGCAGAAGCGTCTGCTGTCATTCTCTCCTGCGTCGGCGTCCTGGTGCTATTTGGCGACTTGGCTTTGGATTTTGGCCGGCGCCAGTAAATTGGCATCCGCTGTTTGAAAAACGATCGAGAGGAGGCTGATCTTCATCCAAGTATGGCGCTTTGAGCGCCTCGATACGCTAGACAAGCGCCGCTTGTTGCTGATATGATGCGGAGTGGTACGTTGCACTCGACAGTTGTATGCGTAATTCCAACCTCTCGGTTCACGGATGCATGTCCTCGGCAGAATTGCAGGCATCGTCGCGCGCACGAGCTCCCTCGCCTCGACCGACGGCTGCGAGGGCGTCGGAGATCACACACACGGGCTGCGATGTGCACTGCTGCTGCTACTGCTGCTGCGAAAGCAGCTCTCTCTGCGAGCTGTGAGCTTCCGATGAAGGTAAACACGAGCGGCAGAGCCACGAAGGCTGTCGATGCAAACGGAGGCGAAGTGGAGTCGCAAGGAGAGTCGTTTCAACGCGCCTCGTGAGTGAGGCGACGCGCGCCTCGATCACTCGAATGCGCCGTCCGTCCAGTCAGCAACAGGCACAGTCAGCAGGACGCAGCCACAGGCAGCAAGCAAGAAGCAGCGTCTCGCCACCACTACCGCCTCCCGGCTTTGCCAGCGATACCTCGTTGAGCGTCTTGTGAGACGCCTCAACGCGCACAGAAGCGATGGATCCCTCGGAGCTCGACGCGCTCTTGAGCGGTGAGTCTGCGCGTCAAGAGCTGTGTCGTCGGTCCGCGGAGGTCGTTCCGCGGCGCGTAATGGACGACACCGACGATCCATTTGCGACGACCTCGCTGCAATTCCACGAAGCAGATCGCATCTCTTCAAGCGTGGCGCTCGAGCAACTCTTTGAGCGCTTTGCAGCTCACAAGCCGTCCGCAGGCAGTGCTGAAGCTGCTGCTGACGGCGACAGAGCACACGCCATGAGTCGCGAAGGCTTCAACCAGATGCGCAAGTGCATGGGGAAAACGATTGTGACAGAGCGCGAGTGGAAGCGCGCGCTTGAAGAGCTCGGTGATGGCGCCGCAGCTGCGGAGGAGGAGAAGAGTGAGCAACATGTCGTTGCAAGACGCGGCTTTGCAGCGCTCTTCGGACCACCTCCGTTCTTTGGCAGCGAGGATGTCGTGGGTATCGTTCACGAGGTGATGCAAACCGAGGCGTGTCTGCAGTTCGCTTGTATGCTGGTCGCGCGCTTTGGCGTGGACAGCCCAGCGACAGAAGAGCCAGCTTTGTCGTATCCAGGATTTGAGACGAAAGTCGTTGGACTCGCGCAACTTCAAGATCTGCAGCGCGCGTGCTGTGTAGACGTGATCTTCGAGCAGGCAGAGTGGCTCCAACTCTGCGAGAAGCTGATGCTTGGAGCGTCTACCGAGTTCTTGACATGGATGCAGTTCTCCGAGGCGCTCTGGGTCCAAGTCAACCATTCGAAGTTCGTCTGCCCCCGCCACACTGACCCTGCGATGATTGTGCATGCAGTGAGAGCGAGAGACAAAGTGCTGGAGGCACTCCAGAGCGAAGAGGACAAGGACGGCAACCGCGTGATATCCAGACAGGCGTTTACCGAATTGCTGCGCGTGTGTCGTGTAAAAGTGAAGGATGACGACGTGCGGCTGAGCGCGAGCGTCCAAGTCATCGATGCGTCTCACGTCGGCGCGCTGCTGAGAAAGTTCAAGACGAGTCCGATGCAGTTGTGGGAAGCGCTCGAGTACACCAGCCGTCTGTTTGAGATGTGCAAAGCGAGAGAGTTCGACCCCGACATCAAGAACCTGGGTTTCAAAGACGTGAACAAGCTCATCGCGATCGTCTGTGGTGACAAGCGAACGATGTCGCACTCGGAATGGATGGCGTTGTGCCGCCACCTCGGCGCAGACCCCCTCGATGGACTTTCGAGGCCCCAGTTTGCCTACAACTGGTGTGAGCTCCCGGGACTCAGCAGTCACAGCCCAAAGGACGTGTTCGTGCGTGTCGAGACAGCCAGGTATCTCTTTGCAGACATCGTGGCGATCTGGCAGGACGATGATGAATTTGACGATGTGATCACGAGGGAAACCATTCTGGCAGTCGCGCAAACCGCCGGTCTGAAGCGAAAGGTGACAGCGCAGGCGCTGGAAACGCTGGAGAGCGAAGATCCAGAGGAGCCGCGCACCGGGTGGGATCGCGAGCTGTTCGCCCAGATCGTGTGTGGCGGCAACTGGACTTTCCAGTTTGAAGACAACGCGATGAGTCTGTGGATCAACATCCACTTCGCGAAGCGCCTGTTCAACGAATTCAGCGAGAGGCACACAATGACTAGAGAGAACTTTACCGCGCTGCTCGCTGCCGCCAAAGTGATGAGCCCGAGGCTCACGACGGATCTGTGGTCCGAAATGTGCGCCAGCGCCGGGCTCGACGATACTGCTGGCTTCGCGCTCGCGAACTTCATCGAAGTCTACTCTGGCAGCCTCCTCGGCTCTCGGCATCCTCTCGCAGACCACTACCGCATTGAGACGTTCAAGCTGCTCTCCCGGCCCGCCAAAAAGAAACGCCAAGAGGTTGATGGCGCGCTTGGAAAGAGCGATATGCGGAAATTCGCAGCGAAAGCACTCGAAGCCACCGTCAGTTCGGACGAAGTATCTCAGGATCTCTTGTTCCAAGGTCTGGAGTTCAGCAGATTCGACAAAGTTGAGTTGCGAGAGGCGACCGACTTTGTTTTCGAAACAGAGCTGTCGGGGAAGCGACTCTCGAGGTCGAAGGGGTTTCTCCACTTGGGTATCAAAAGCATCTCGGAACTGGCCGACAAGTTCATTGACTCCGCCGCGATTACCGACACGCAGTTTAACAAGGACGGCGCGGATCCGGAAGAGATGTACGTGCTGTTCGAGATCACCGATACGAAAGGGCTGGCAGATCGAATGCCAAAAGAACTGCCGCGCAAAGGTCGCTGCGCGAAGATCGGGGAGTTCTGGTTCGGGAGCACCGATGCAGTCTCGCGCAGTTATATCGTGGAGCGCGATGAAGTGTGGGACGATGGCGCCACGCAGATGCTCATGAGAGAGATCCATGAGACAGAGAAACTGCTGAAAACCTGCATACCTCATACTCCAGTCTACGACACAACGTTCGCGAAGATGTCGACACTGGCTCAACGACTGACGCCTACTGGACGAGGGGAGAGCACCGTGGATAGCAACTCGTTTAACGGACGCGTCTTCTCGAGTCTTGCACTCCGCGACCCGTCGCCAGATGCAATTCACCGTTTTCCAGATGATCAATTCCGCTTGTTTGTCGACATGGAGGACGGGACATCTCGCAAGCTGCTCGTGTGCAAAGTCTTCAAGTGCATTGGCGCAAGGAGCACTCGTGCCTGCTTGGAGTTGCAAGATGCTATCGAAAAGCACCGGAAGGCAGAGGCAGTCTACCATGTGGTGCAGGATCTAGTGGACAAGCAAGAGCAGCACCTTCGCCACACCGTTGCTTCCCAATGCAGCTCCGGGAAAGATGCTGCAGACGACAGTCGTGTTTGGGCAGCGCTCTCGAAACTGAAGGCGAAGCGCTACAAACTATTAGAGCTTGAAGAGGAATACAACAGGCGGCGGTCTATTGTGCAGGAGCTGCAGAAGGATCTCGATGAGTACGTGCGCCTTGAAGACAATGGCAAGCCGCGAACTGGAATCACGCACAGCCAGCACGAGGTTCGCACTCGACACGCGGGGATCCCGGCTGAAGCAGCAGACGATGATTCGCAACTGCAGCTGCGTGAAGGCGCTCAAGTTGGCGATCGCGTGGGCAACGACGACGATCACCAGGAGCAGGCGGCGAATGTGAAGTTCGTCGGCCATGGTTTTGTCGACTTGGAAGATCTCCTGTGCGTGCTTCACGACGATGAAGCGGCGACAGATGACGTGATTCCACTGGTGACGGAACACCGCAAGGACGTCGGCGTTCTCCACCTCGAGTATGCGTACAAGTGCGCTCTCGTTCAGCGAGGCGAGGACCCGCGCCACGGCCTCAACCAGTTCGCGATCGCACTGTCCGACAACGACGATGGGGACTCCGGTGTTATTGAGCGAGTCCAGGAGCAGCTTGCGTCCGAGTACCCGTCACACTCGCATCTCGAGTTGCGCTGGCGAGCCGACGGGCTCAAACAAGGAGATCGCTTGTGTCTCGCGCGAGAAGGGGACAAGTTCAAGCTCAACTCGCCGTACTTTCTTCTCCTTTGGGGCTCGACGACAAGAACAAACGATGATGGCGATGACGAGGACAACTACCGAGACGACAAAGATTGGGACTGGTGGATCCCAGACACATTGAAGAGGTTGTACTCGGTCACTGACGAAAGGCTTGTCGCCACCGATCCATCAAAAGCCAGCGGGAGCGTTCAGTTGCCGTCGTCACTTGGGCTGAGCCTGCCCCCAGGAACCTACAAGATCTACTTGCTTCGCAGCGAGGTCGATGAAGCAGGAAACAAATATCAAACGATCCTCGGCAAGACCGCAGCGCTCGCTGTCTTCCTAGGCGTTAACAGCGTGCACACCACGTTTGGCATCGCGCCGTTGATCGACGTGAAGTCGTTCAGCGCATCTCTCCAAGTCTTCGGCGCCGACGACGAGCATCGAGATGAGCTCACTGGCGCGCTGACGAGTCGAGATGGATACTTTGATCCAGACTACTTTGCTCGAATCGGATTGGAGCAGGAGCTCGAAGTCACTGCGCGGGATCTGGAAGTCAGCAAATTGGCGTGCGAGAAGGCGAAGCGCAGGGAGAGGAAAATGCTCGAGCAGAAGATCGTAAGTCTCACGAGTGTTTATCAAGATCTCTCCGACCAAAAGCAGCACCGACGCGATACTGTGAACGGGGTAGATGCACCACGGCTTCAGCTTGGTATGAGATCAGGTGGAGCAGCGAGGCACCGAACTGAGACCGTGTTCTCGAACCGGCAGAGCGTGGTGCTAGCGTACCAGTTCTACGGCGGCGGCGCTCCATCGGAGCAAGACCGCATCGTTTTTCTCCCAGCAGAGGTGGTTCGCGTCTCTGACCACTTGCGCTCGACGATCTTTGGGAAGCTTCAAGCGAGCGACACGAGGCAAGTCGAAATGATGCGAGCGTCGATGGAGCGTGACCTGGTGGAGGTGCAGCGACACTTTACATTCGACTTGACGCTCGCAAGCATTCGCAACTTTGTCTCCAAGAAGCTCGAGTCGCTGCTTAATGGTCGTCGTGGAGGCACATCTGCTGGAATCACAGCGGATCGTCAAGCAAGCGACGCGTCGTTCGTGTGGGATGCGTGCATGAACGCGTACGACTCTGCTCCGCCCATCGCTCAGCAGAACTTCTCGTCCATCATTCGCGATCTGCTGGACGAAGTCGGCGCTCGACAGTCTCAGCTAGGGCTGAAGACTAGCTTCGAAACGGAGAACCGTGCGCGAACCGTGTTCTCGAAGCTCGTTTCGCGCGGAGGGCTCGGTCTGGAGATCCCTGTGCCACCTGAGGCTTCAAGCTCCAGTGGCGAGTGCAGTGTGTTGCTGGAGAATCGCTTTCGCCAAGGTGGCTGGTTCGTCGCCAAGTACATGCGCCGCACGCACGACTGGGGCGGTGACGGAAACGGCTTCAGCGACGCTGGAGAGATCTGTCGCTTTGGACCGTTCTACATCGAGCCAGCGTGGTTCTCCTTTTCGCTCCGCCAAGTCTGCAGCTACGCTCCCAAGCTTGTTGTGAAGGCTGTGGCATCGGAAGAAGGCGCGCTGGTGTTCAAGGCGCTCCTAGCGACTCTCGTGTCGCTGCTCAAGTACTTTCTAGCGGTTATCGGTCTCTCGTTCAACATCTCCGTGCTCGCAGGGACGTTCAGCATCGACTTGATCGACACGCCCGAGTTCGAAGCAATCTTGAACGACTTCAAGGCGATGCTCTCGATGTTCTACGGACCAATCGGCACACTACTGAACGAAATATCCGCGTTCTTAGGCAGCTACATCAAGCAGCTCTTGGCAAAGATGCGTTTTCTGGACTTCGCGGACGAGTGCGTGTCTGGGTTCTATCTCTACGGGATATTGGGACTCCTGTTCGCCGCGACGCTTGTCATCCACGTCGTCGTTCAAGAGGATCTGCTGCTCAAGATCCAGACGCTGCACACGCTGACGACCTACTCTGGCAAGGCAGTGAGCGGCTTTCTCGAACAGCTCGGGGCGATCCTGCTGGTGCCGCTGTACCTGTCGATCAAGTCGTGCGCCCTCTTCATCTCTGGCCAGTGGGATGTATTCTACTCGCGCCTGTCTTCTGACGATACCCTCGCAGCATTCAAGCTGTTCCCAGCCGCGCTGAGCGAGTGCGATGATCAAGATCTCGCCAACATCAACTACAAGCTCGGCATCCTCGCGATCTTCTTGATAGTCGTGTTCCTGTTTGTGTGCCTGCCGCTCCTGCTCCTGGATCTCTACAGCTGGGTGCCGCTCGAAGAACTCGAGGAGTCCGTCAAGCTGGCACAACTCTCCCACAGCCCCCACCGCGCGGACATCAGAGCCGCAGTGCACAGCAACGCGAGCCTGGTCAAGTGTCGCGGATGCAGACCCCCCACTTGGTGGCATTGGCGCTTCAACTTCCAGATGTACTACGACGACTACCTGGTGCTTTCATTGCGGGAAGTGGCGAGGAAATACGGCGTCCTGGGGCTGATCTGGATATTTGCGTACTTGCACACGAGCCTGATGCTCCAGTCCATGGGACGATCGCTAGGCGTGGTGTTCGGGTGGCGACGTAGAGGAGCTTACATGTACAAGAACGCAATGTACCAGCCGCGCTCGCGCTGGAAGTGCGTCGACCGAGTCTGTCTTCGCTTCAACTTCGCGTGGAAAGCCCAGTACTTCAAGGACAAGGTGGCGTGGCCGTTTGCCAACTTCGTGCTCGTGACGTTTGGTCTCTGGGGCGAGCACCAGGCAAAGGAATACAACGTCGAAGGCCGAGCGGCCAGGCGCAACATCTTCGAGCCGAGCCAAGAAGTCAAGATGCTGCAGATGATGTCGCTGCACGGGAAACTCACGAGTCTCTTTTGGCTTTGCATCCCGAGGACTATGCTGCTCGCGTACCTCGCCGAGGTGCTGAACCGCGGCCCTGTGTTCAGCTACTTCCTGAACAAGCAGTTCATGCAGGCGGGCATACCAGAGTCCGAGCGCGAGCGCGAGCCGGTGTGGCACTTTTCGTCAATGTGCTCCGTGCCAGGCGAAGAAAGCGCCGTGTACCTGTCCGACACGCGGTTCTACAGCACGGCGCTCAAGTGGGTCAGCGCGACGATCGAGCTGATCACGCTGCTCATGGTCTACCTCAACGCGAGTTTAAACCGCTCGCTGCTCTTCGGCATCGCACTGGTCGTCAACGCCGTCGCGCCGCTGCTTGAGCTCAACCAGCAACTGATCCGCGTGTACATCGATTACGTGGAAGCCCTCGAGACTTTCACTGATCTGTCTTCGCGCAAGGGAGTTTCCGAGAGAGTCCAGGAAGCAAGGGAGACGCTGACCGACACTCTTGAAGTAGCTGCTGGCAGGCATCGCGAACAAGCAGGTGGGACCGACAACGATGTGGGCGAGCTATTCCACGACACAGACGATCTAGCCGAAGACGACGAGGCTGACAGCATCTTGGACGACGAAGAAGAGATGGGAGATGCCATTTCCAAGATCACTCCGATGCAAGCTGCAGAGGATACGGGCAAGCCAAGGAGACAGCTGATCGTGTTGAGTCCGACGCCCGAGATAAGCTACGTTGTCGTCACTGATAGTCTCGACGAGGGCGAGGGCGAGATCTCCGTCAACTGGCAGGTAAACGCGAGACAGCGATTCCACGCGCTCGATGCGATCGGGATGTTCCCTGTGCGCGACGCCGAGGACGATTTCCGGCTGCGCACCATGGAGGAGTGCCTGTGCTACCGTTTGCTGAAGGAGAAAGGCGCTGAGCCATTTGGGTGGACGTCCGACGCTCTTGGTGACGGAGACGCTGCCTTAATAGCGATCATGCAGAAGGCAGAGAAGCTTGGAGATGCCACTGAGAAGGCGACCAAGACTCTTCTCAAGCCAAAATATCCGAAGAGGGACACGCGATCCGCTGAGCAGCGCGAAGCCAAGCTCGATAAGAGCCTCAAGCTAGCCGACGCCAAGATGACGGAGATGTTCAAGTCGTCTAAGGTGCAGCCGGACAAGAAGACGCTCGTCGAGATGCTCGAAGAAGAAATGGCGGAGATGAAGCTTCACGATGTGACGAGGTTAAAGGTGCGAGCGCCAAGCAGCCAGCTTTTTGTTGTTTGGACTCTGTGCAGAAGGAGATTGTCTAATCCTATGCCTTCTGGGGGACTGTGATGTTAGAGTGGACTGGGAGTTCCAAGCTCTGAAGACGCAGCCGCAATTCGCCTTCGGAAAGTTGTGTCTGGAGCGGTGACGTTTCGGCCAGCAAACAACAGAAGCGGCGCAGAAGATGGCCCGACGGATGAGGCGTTCGTGCTTGGCAACAGCGCTGGGATCTACCAGGCGAAGTACGGACTCCAGAAGTTTGAGTTCTACTACCTCCGATACGCAGATGACGAGCCAACAACTGCTGGCGGTGGCAGTGAATCGAAGGCGAAAACTGCGACAGAGATGTCACAGTCCAAGAACTACGATATCCTTGAGCGCTTTCGCTCCAAGCCGATCGTGATCGGGACGTTCAACGTGTTCATGGACCTCTCGTGCGTCGCCTCGGCGATCGCGGCGAACGAGACTGTGAACGTATCGTGGATCATCTACGGCATCTCCTACAGCATTCTGGTGAACGCGAAGAGCCGCAACTGCATCGGGTTCTATAGAGCCGATGGATCGGGAAGCTGCGCCAAGATCGAGATCGTTCCAACCTCGGCGTATAAGCAGCCTGATGGCGACAGCGAACCTTGCCCTGGGCAGATGCTGGTGACGGCGCCGAGAGAGCCCGGAGTGTACGAGATCCGGTTTCTGCTCAACTTCTTCAAGCAAGCGATACTGCATCGCCAATGCCAGCTCTTCGAGGAGCTGGAGGATCAGATGCAGCCGCTCAAGATCCGGTCTTTCTTTGAGAAGCGCTCGCTCGCAGACGAGCTTCAGAAGCTCGCCGTGCGAGAACCAAAGTCCTGGGGCATCGCGCGCATGAACACCGTCGCGTGGCTCAAGTCGATGGCGCTGAGCACGTTTCGAGAGCCTGTGAAAGACTCCGTTATAGAGTCCGCGAGTGATTACCAAGCGTTTCTCTTCGGTCGCCTCAAGGCGAAGCTTGCGATGGGACTCGAGAGCAGCTCCAAGGTGTACCAGCACCGCTTCCGAAAGATGATCTGCCCACTGTACCTCAATGGCTTCATGAGCGTGATGCAGACAGCTCTGGCAGCCAGCACGCAGCTCAACGACCAGCTCGCGTCCATAGTGTTTATCTCGCCAACCGAGGTGGACGTGAAGAAACAAGGTGAGAACGCCCAGCGAGACGCGCTGCTGCTCCCACACGACGGTGAGCTGCTGCGGTTCGGTCCAGCCAACTTCCGCCTGATGGCGGCAAACTACCTGAACCAGCCCTCGCTCTGTGGCTACCACGATTTTATCGACGACATCGTCCTGACCCACATTCCGCTGCTGGTGTCTCTCAAGCAAGTGGTGGCGAATGTGTCGAGCCAATGCGTGGCGCTTTACGAGACGGCGGTTCGGAAAGCAGTGTGTGAGGCGATTGGAGCCCATGCATTCGCGTCTGCGACGCAGATGCAGGGCGTCGAGGTGCTGTTCACAGACATAGGCATTACCCACATGCAAAGCATCCTTCGAGCGTTTCTGGCGACCGACAGCCGGACTGGGAAGCGATGGCCGGGACCACGGAACGGGACTGCTGAGCGCCTCGCTCTCCTTCGAAGAGGAGACGCGAGTCCGATGGAGCTAGCAGCGTTCTCGGAGAAGTTCCCTTCGACAGCCCCAGATGGTGGTTGCCTTGCGCCAGTGACGCGCGAGCACATCGCCATGCGGGAGTGGATTCGATCGAAGCTCGAGCGCAAGATCGTCGCGATCTTGAGGCAGCGCCACGCTCACCTGCTGCGAGGGAACGTTGCGATTCTGAAGCAATTCGCACCAACGAGGTGCTTTGGCGGCACGGATCTGGCTCTGGTCGGGACGCCGTTCCCAGTTTTTCGACGGGAGGAGAGCACGTCGGCGCTCTATTTTCTGGAAGAGAGTCGCGAGGCTGACCAGCACAAAGCCAGAGAAAGAGCCGAGCGCCGTAAGAAGAAAGAGGAGGACGAGAGAGAGGAGCCAGACGAACACGACGACGACGAATACCCGGCAGAGCTCGAGGATTCCGACTTGGAGGAAGACGCAGAGGCTGGAGACGGCGAGAGCGACGAACAGGAATGGGAGGGAGCAAGCGAAGTGGACAAGACCGAAGGCGCCGAGATTGCTCTGGAGGACATGGACGAAGGAGGTTCGTGATCCTGGGAACTCGATTGCTCCTCGGAGTAGATTCTGCACATCCAAATAGTCCTACTTTTTGTAAGGAGCAAACCCTTTTGCACGTGCATGCTCGGAATGCATTTGTGCCCAGCAAATCCTATCGCATGCACACAAACAGTTTATGCACGCACAGGACATGTCCTACGAAGATATTGTCAAACGCTTTTGGCAACGCAAAAAGCTCTCAACTCAACGCGTGGCACATCGGTCGCCAGCACGAGCGCGCGCGGCTCTCCTCCCATGAACGGCTTCGACTCGTTCTTCCCGAGCAGCGGCACCCCGCGCAACCCGTACCGACACGCCGACTACCCGCGCCGGCCGCGTCCACCGCAGTCCAAGCAGGACCGCTTCTTCGTGGTCGTCGGCACGCTCGTGTGCTTCGCGCTCTTCGTCTTCTGGCAGGGCATGCCGAGCGGCAGCAGCAGCGCCACCACCAGCGGCGGCGGCGCCCCGCTCTCGATCGACTCGCAGGCCGCTGCCGCCGCCGCCGCGCTCTCTGGTGGCAACGCGAATGCCGCTGCTGCTGCTGCTACGCCGACGGTGCGTGCCAAGCCGCGTTTGAAAGGTGCCGCGGTGCAGCTCTCCACTGCCCCCACGAGCTTCAAGGTCATGACGTTCAACCTGCGCTTCGCCGGCGGCAACGACGGCTGGAACAGTTGGCGGTACCGTAAGGACCACGTCGCGGAGATCATCAACCGGTACCGGCCCGTGCTCATGGGCACGCAGGAAGGGCTGAAGGATCAGCTCGCAGAGCTCGCGTCGCTGCTCGAGCACCCGTACGCGCGCTTTGGCGTCGAGCGCGAGGAGAACGGCGAGTTCGAGCAGATCTTCTACGACACGAGCGTACTCGAGAAGCTCGACGGCGGGGACTTTTGGCTCTCAGAGACCCCGGACACGTTCGGCACTAAGGGCTGGGACGCGGCATGCGTGCGGCTCGTGACGTGGGGCAAGTTCCGCGTGCTCACGACCCAGCAGGAGCTCTTCTTCTTCAACACGCAGCTGGACCACGTGGGTCCCAACTCGCGTGCGCAGGGCTCTCGGCTGCTCTGGGGCCGCATCAAGGACATCGCGGGCTCCAAGGCGCCGCTATTCCTCGTCGGGGACTTCAACACGTACCGCCACACCGAGACGTACAGCTACTTCACGAAAGAATCGGACGGTCCGCAGCTGCTGGAGGCTTGGCCCGAGTCCAAGTCCCAAATCGGCTCGGTCTCGTACACGTACCACGGCTGGGCCGGCGTGGACAACGACGGCGAGCGCGGTGCCGTGGTCGCGGCGAACCACATCGACTGGATCTTCTACCGCCCGCACATGGCGGTGCTCTCCACCGAGGTGATCACCGAGGCGCGCGACGGCCGATACCCGTCGGATCACTACCCGATCCAGTCTGAGTTTCTATTCCCGAGCCCTGCGGATCTGCCTCCGCCGGCGCAGTCTTCGCGCTAATGTGTTCATGGCAGTTGGCAATTCCTGGACAAAATAGCAACTGGCGACAGGTTCGGAGAGTGAAGTTTATAAAATACAAGCGTGGGTTAGAACACCCGTGTCACTACACCTTTGCCTGGCCAAATTGGGCAAAGCGGCATGCAATGTGAAATTTAGAAATGGTTTAGAAATAGAAAAAACATCCAGAAGAGTACCGTAGTTTTGTTGCAACCAATGCGGACAAAACGGCAGCCAAAACGGGCACCGCGCACTTTTCCTCGAGCGAGCACAAGGAAAACACTTTCGCGCGGGAAAAACGTTGGCGTGTGGAGAGCCACAAGCTTTGAAGCGTGGAAATCCACCTCTTGAGCGCGCGCCGACAACCACAGGTTTGGCGCGAGCGCCACTTTCCCTCGCCACTATCCTTTTTGCCACCAACGAGCGCATGCCGAGCCCAAGCCGCAAGCCACCGCCCACCTCCGAAGAGAAGCGCCGCGTCCTGGCCGCCTTCCGCCGTCGAGAAGACTGGCAGGCTGTGGCTCGCCACAATGGGATGGCACGTGCGACAGCTTGGCGTGTCGTCCAGACGAACCGCGTCGACGCGTTGCCGCGTGGTGGAGCGCGCGCAGCCTCCACGAAATGCACACCAGCCATTGAGGAGGCACTGGAAAGGTACATCAATGACAACTGCTCGTATACCCTGTCGCAGATGCGCGACATGGTCGCTTTCGACTTCAGCGTCGACATCTCAACGTCGACGATCAGCCGCCGTCTATTGGACAAGCTCTACACTATCAAACAGGTAAGCATGCGTGCGTTTTCTTTTTCTCTCTCACTTTGTATTTACAACTCTAATATTTGTCTATGCACTGTACAGGTCCGCGTGGAGCCGTCTACGTGCAACAACGAGATCAATAAAGAGAAGCGAAAGGAGTTTGCGGACAAGCTCGTCCAGCACCAAGAAGCGGGTGATTACATCGTGTATTATGATGAAACGAACTTTAACCTCTACTGCAAGCGGACGCAGGGCAGAGCTGTGAAGGGCGAGCGCGCGACTGTCGAGCTTCCTCCTTCCAAGGGAGCGAATCTACAGATCCAGTGCGCTGTGTCTGTCGCCGATGGCGTCGTGCTCCACCGCTTAGAGAGAGGCAGCATCAAGATGCAACAGAACGCAGAGTACGCGGAAGCCGTGTACCACGCCGCGAAGGCGTCCGGCGGCTACCAGCAACACTACAGCGGGAAGAAGATAGTTATCGTTCTGGACAATGCTCCTGCTCACCACCAGACGGAAATTCGAGTTCCAGCGTTCGAGGACGCCGTGCTGCTGCGTCTTGGCCCGTACTCACCAATGTGCAACCCTATCGAGGGTTGCTTCAGCGTGTTGAAGGCAGAGATCAAGGCCTTCCTTCGACTCAGCACCGACATGATGCTCACGCGCGATAGCGACTTCTCAACTTGGACGGAGC
>JAADWH010000361.1:0-25466 GCA_023335995.1 Globisporangium nagaii
CCCCCCCCCCCCCCCGCTCTGTGAACAAGCAGGCGCCGAGTCGGACGAGGAGCAAGCGCAGGAGGAAGGACTGCTCTCGTCGCTCAAGAGCCGCATTTCGCAGGCCGCAGAAGCCGCATCGGCCACTCCGGATGGCGATGACGGAAACACCGAGGGCAGTACGGAGGGTGAGCGCGCCGTTGAGGAAGATACGCCGAGCGCCGAGTCTGGCAATGGTGCACCACAGGTACGATGGCAAAAGCGACCCATTCCGTCAGTTCGCCGGCCAGCTGCTAACAAAACGCGGCGTATGCGTGTAGGCAAACGAAGGACCCCCGCCGTTTATCGCGCCTCCGCGCGTGCGAAGCACTCCACCGAGCTCAGGCTCCGGCAAAGAGGCGCTGGGAAGAAACACAATGTCGTCGTCGCCTCCACGAAGCTCTTCAGGCCTGTCGACGTCCGTTGAGGAAGAGTGCAGTCGTCTGCGTAAGGAGCTCGTGCGCGTGAAAGCTGATCTGCGATCCAAGGAGAAAGCGCTCGGCGCCACGCAGAAGAGTGTGCGCGTGTACGAAGAGGAGATTGAAGCGCTCGAGAAGGAGTGCAAAGAGAAGATCGCAGAGGTTCAGCAAGAGGTACGGCGTGCTATCCTTCTACTGTGTTTGTCCTGTTTGGAATGCTCATGTTTCGGATGCGACTTTGCTTACCAGTTGTCCCGAGCGCGTCAAGAAAAAGACGCAGACGAGCGGAACTTTGTCCAGGCGCTGGAGCTCAAAGGCGCGCAGGCGCAGACAGCGATCATAGAACTGGAGGCGCTTCAGGAAGCGAAGAAGCTGCAAGCAGAGGAGTTGAAAGCGCTACGAGCAGAACTAGCGAAGGCGGTCGAGTCGAAGGACAGCTTGTGGACGAGTGCGGCGTCGGCGAACAATGAGTCGGAGCAGCTAATTGTCTCGCTGCGTGCGGAGCTGGAGGAGACGCTCGCGGCGATGAACAACCTCAAGAAGGAGTACGACAGCTCGAAGATGTCGATGTTTGCGCGGCAGTCGCAATTGGAGAAGACAAACACAGAGCTGGGCAACAATGTCGCGCATCTGGAGAAAGAGCTCGCGAAAGTGAGGGAAACGGCAGCAAGCGGAGCTGTAGGATCGTCGTCTGGCGCACCTGGAAGCAACAGCAAATACGGGAACGGCGCTCTTGCCGCGTCCAACGGCGCACTCTCGACGCTGAGCGACGACTACCGACGCGTGCAGCAGACGCTCGTGCTGACAAAGAAGACGCTGCACGACGAAACGCGCAAGAACGAGATCCAGAAGCAGGAGATCCTCGCGCTGCACGACGAGCTGCGGCGCTCGAAGCAGGAGCTCGAAGCCGCGCAGCAGAGTGCGGCGCAGCAGCTCTTTGTCGCAAGTCGCGAGAACGAGCAGCTGAAAGAGCGGCTGAGCCAGATAGCCTCCCACAGCCACGCTGCTGTTGGCTCTGTTGGCACGGAGTCGAGAATACAGACGCTCACGAACCGGCTGGTGGAGAAGCAGGAGACCATCGACGGCTTGCGCAGCAAAGTGTCGACGCTGGAAGTGCGACTGGCGGACGCGCAGAGCAGGAGCCAGGGCGCCGAGGAGCGCTTGGCGCAGATTGAGCGCAACGGTGGCATGCTCGACATGGAGATGGCGACGCCTGTGGGCAAGCGTAGCGGAGCCGGCGCGCGGTCGCGGCCGAACCGCATGGCGAACATGATCTCCAGAGTGGCGCCGGTCGTGGAACGCAGTAGCCGCGTGGTCACGGCGCTGGACGTCCTCGACCGGTGGCTCATGTTCCTCGGCCGCGTGTTCCTGAGCTACCCGTTTGCGCGGCTGGGGATGCTGTGCTACATCGCGCTGATCCACTTTTGGGTGTTTGTCGTGCTGAGCTTCCACACGAGCCACCTGAGCGAAGAGATGCAGCAGCAGCAGCATGCTGCCGGTGCCGGTGCCGGCGTTGCAGGAGCTGGGGGCGGCGGTGGATTCGTGCCGGACGCCGCTGGCAACGGGCTCTTCCCGACGCCGTGAGCCATCCTGTGCACGCATGCATCCATGTCTGGGACAGATGGCTTGATTGATGATTTTGTTCCGAATGAACCCATTCCGAATCCCTCGTGCAGAAATGCAGCAAGGGACTTGTCCCGAATTAAACCGTCTGCTGCTGCGTATTCAGTATTCAGTTTCCACGTCGACCGGCTCACTTTGCAATCGCTCAGCAGCAGCAGCAGCTTCATCAAAAAGCGACACGAGCGGACGCTTGGCAGCAGCCTTTCTATAGATACCCGTGCGTCCGTCCGTGCGTCTGCTCGCCGTCTAGCCGTCTTGCCTGCTTGCCTGCCTGCCTGTGTGTGCTGTGGGAGGGAGGAAGGAAGGAGTGCCCGAATTGACTCGACGCGACGCAGACGAACCGGTCGTCTCGCCTCGCTTCAGCCGCCCGCGCCGTCCCCCGCGCCACGATTGCCCCGATCACCACCGACGCGGACGTGTCCTTCGCGTACCGCGAGATGGGCGAGAACGCCAGCCCGTCCGTGCTGGGTTCGACCTCGTACGGCTCGAGCGCCACGGACGCTGAGATCGCGTGGCTGCGGCGCTGCCTGCCCGTGTTCGTGCAGCCCGAGGTGGACATCGCGAACCACAACCAGCTCGTCAAAGTCTTCTTCCAGTTCGAGCGCCAGGAGGACTCGAAGCAGCTCTTCTGCAAGCTCTGCATCGTGTTCGCGGGCGAATCGTCGTACAACCGCGTGAAGGAGGAGTCGGAGAACACGTGCGCCACGATCCTCTACCGCACGTTCAACCGGCGGACGTACAAGCGCACGGCAGACATCAACTACATGGAGTTCAGGTGCGTGCGACTCTTTGCCAATATGACCTCTTTCTCTCTCTCTCTCTCTCTCTCTCTCTCGCGCGCGCGCGCGCGTGCTTGCGTGGCGATGGACTCGAACTTGCTTGACGAATGCACTTGCGATATCCCACGCTTGCAGAGATGTGAACCTGGACCCGACGTCGACGACGCCGTGGATGAGCGTGTTTTCGCAGGACCACGGCGGCGAGCAGCAGTGGTCGCAAGGCGCGAAGAAGAACGTGGGCGACTGGTTCTCGCTCATGCACCACTACCGCGCAGAGGTGGCGCACGGCGACTGGCAGATGCGCGCGGACTCGCACCGGCCGCTCGTGTACCTTAACACGTGCAACCACATGATCGGCGAGCGCGACAACAACGTGCGGCTGAAGAAGCACGAGTGGGTCGAGTACCCGTTCGAGGAAGGCGATGCGGAGGACGCGTTCCGCTACGTCGTGGCGCACATCCCGACCAAGTTCAACCTCTACTCATACCTCTGCTTCTGGAGCGCGCGCAATGGCGGCGGCTGCTGCGACCGCCACCACGCGGGCAAGGTCACGCGCAGCGGCGGCTCCATCTACGTGCAGCACGCGACCACCGTCGTCGGCACGAAGGACGTCTCGAGCGCCTAAGCTGACGAGCAGGTGTGTGTGTGTGTTGCATTGCAGTAGACGAAAAGCAGCGGCCGATATACACAGATTAATTAGAGACCAACACCACCGTAACAGGATTTGCTACTTGGTACTATACAGTTCGCGCGAGGAGCTCAGTACGCTTGCGCGAGCTCGTTCGAGATAGGGACACTGGCGAGCGAAGACTGCGCTCCAAGGTCGCCCTGCTGCGCCGGTGCTGCCGGTACATTCGTGAGACCCATCGACTCGGCTTTCGCGACGGACGCAGTGCCTGCTGCCGCGGCTTCGATGCTCAGAGACGAGCTGGCGTCATCGCTCACTGGCAGCTCGGACACGTGGTCTGCAGGCGACACGCTGGTGGCTGTGTCCTTCTCCCTCAGGTGCTGCAGCATTTGCTCCACCAGGTCGTCGCTCTCCGCGGAAACCGCCACAGAGCTGCCGCTGTTACCATCGCTGCTGTTGCTGCCATTCGAGAACACGGGCGTGAACTTGGCTGCGTGCTGCTCGCGCACCTCCATCCATTTGGTCCACATGTCCTCGACGCTTGCGGGTGACTGCTCGAGCAGCCAGCCCATCTGCCGGCGGGTGGCGTCCAGCACGGGCTGGAAGCCCATCTGCGTGGCACCGGAGTGGATCCAGTGCAAGTCTAGCAGCATGAACGCCATAGACTGGAGCTTGAAGAACGCCAGCGGGTCGTTGAACACGCCCCAGAACGGCGTGCGGCTCACGCGCTCGGCGACGCGCATCTTGAGCACGGTCGTCGGTGTGCTGTCGTCCGCTGAGTGCAGCACGAGCTTGCTGCACACGTCCGGCGCCTCGTCGAGCATCAGCAGCTTCATCATCATGCGTAGAACGTTGATGGCCGCGACCGGGAACGGGTACCGGTTGCCGCCTGCCACGGCGTTGCGCTCCATCATCGACCGCGCTTTCTCCGGATACTCCTCCACAAAGTACACGAGCGCCTCGAGCGAGAGCACGCCGCCGCCGCGGAAGCCGCCGAGCGGGTTCTCTGTGTGGAAGCCGCTGCGCTTCCAGCGCTTGGATGCCAGCAGCGCCACGACGTCCACTCTCTCCGCCTCGCCCGCTATTGTCACCATCGCCATCGCCTCGTCCTCAGCCGCAAAGCTCGAGTCGTGCAGCAGTCCGTCCCAGAGCCGCTTGAGCAGGCGCACGTGCTCCGCGTTGCCCGTGTCGATCGGTTCCTCCAGCTTGAACCGGATCGTCTCGAGGAAGTACACTTTCTCGCGCAACTTGGCTCTGCGGCTCACGAGCTCCTGCCGAAAGTCGCTCAGGATGTACTCGTGCTCGCGGAAGAGCAGGCTGAGCATATGCGCGCTCTCCTCGGCGTCGCGCTTCATGTGGCGCAGCGCTCGCGCCTCGGCCGTCACGCGATCCAGCTCGCTGCTGAACGGGTAGTTCTCGTGGTCGTCGGCAGGCATGAGGCGAAAGCGCACGGAGTTCGAGCTCTGGTAGCCCACCGGGTACTTGCGGAACGTCGGGTCTTCGTACTCGTGGAAGCGGAAGTCGTGGCGCTTGCGCAGCAGGATCGGGCCGAGGCAGTTGGCCACCGAGAACATCGTGAGCCCGTTGCGCTCGGCGTGGCAGGGCTCGAGTGCCACCATGACGAAGTGGCAGAGGCGCTCGAGGATCGGCTTGCAACACCACGGCAGGTCGTTCACGAGCACGCGCAGCAGCATCTTCTTCTCGTCCTCGCTCATCATGCCGTCCTCGCTCTTGCCGCCGCACGCGAGGAAGTTCTCGAGCCGCTCCTCCGTGAGTAGCGAGTCCGGCAGCTCCCAGAGGTACTGCAGCAGGATCGCCGTCACCTCGTGCGTGTTCACCGCCATCTTCTTGTGGAAGCCGCCGAGCTCCTCGATCGTGTCGCGCAGCTCCATCACGTGGTCGGCGTGCAGGTGCACCTGGAAGAGTCCCGGTGTGTCCACGTTCTCGTACAGGTAGCAAAAACACGCCTCAACGACGTCCGGGATCGCCATCGCGGTCTCAAAGCGCGCCATGCCGCTCAGGAACGGGTTGCAGAGCACGTCGAGCAGCTCCGTGCCGAACACGTCGTACTCCGGGTACCCGAGCTCCAAGAATCGGAGCACGGCCGTGGCGGCGTCTTCCATCTTCTGCGATGTCGCTGCCTGCTTGAGAATCTCGGAGAGCGGGTTGCCGCCTTTCATCGAGTCGAACGTGCTGCGCAGCTCGTGGTGCGACACGAGCTTCTCGGCGAGCAAGCTCGTCTCGCTGTCCTCCTCGCAGAGCCGCACGCGGCCGCCGACCATGTCCTCCGGGTCGATGAGCTTCGGCGCGCTCTTCTTGCTCTTCTGCGCCTTCGGACGCGGCAGCGGCTTGGAGAACGGCAGCGTGTCGGGCGACTGGTCCAGCCGCATGTCGTCGATGAGGAACGCGAACGCGAGCTCGTCCAGCCCCGAGAGCATGCTCAGAAACATCTTCACCTCGTCGCGCTGCCGGAAGAGCGCGAACTCGGTGTAGTAGGACGACAGCAGGTCCAGGTTGGTCTCCGAGAGGATGAGGGTCATGGACGACTGCAGCAGGTGCATGTTGAGCGCCTGGCGCACGAACGCGCGCGCTTTGCCTTCGTCCGAGTTGACGTTTGCGAGGCTGTTGGCGCTGCGCACGGCGGCGAAGAAACCGCGGATGTGTCGCGGCAGGTCGGGCTCGAGGCTCGACGTCACGACCTCCGAGACCTTGCGGCTTGCGGCGCTGCCGCTGCTGCCGAGGGAGCTGCTTGCGCTGTGCATCGCGTCGAGCTGTTGCTTCTGGCGGATCGCCTCCACGCGCGTGCACGTCCACTTGACGACGCCGAAGAATTTGACGGTCGAGCCCTCGTCGCTCTCCACGGCGCGCAGACCGTGGGTCATGCACCGGTCCAGGTGTGTGCAGAGCGCGTTGACGACTGCGAGCTCGTCGTTGAGCAGCAGCTGCTTGCGGTCGTCCGTGGACGCCATCATCGCGCTCTGGCGGTTGTTGGGCGAGAGCGCGTCGTCATCGTCGCCGTCGACTCCCTCGTGGCGCTGCGAGTCGCCTGGGTCGGCGCTCGCCGCGTGCTTCGCCTGCAGGAAGAAGCGCAGCGCCTGGATCGCGCGCTCCAGGTCCTCGAGGATCACGGCGCGCTGGCTCTTCGTGAGCAGCTGCTGCTTGGAGTGCTGGCGCAGCCGCAACATGCGCTCGTCGTCGGTCTCCGGCGCGGGCTCGCCCAAGAGCAGCGAGCCCAGGCGCGTCAGCAGTGCGTCCATGCTGCTGTCGGGCAACGGGAGAGGATCGCGGAATGAGCGAGGAGCTGCGGTCGGCGCAGGCTGTCAAGCGCCGCGCTCGCTTCCTGTGCGGCGGCGCATGGGAGCTCTTCGACGGAAAAGATCGCGCCTCTCCAAGCGGCATGCGCGACCATTCGAGTCAAATCTTTCCCCAGCAGCTGACTCGCAGCTGACTCGCAGCAGCTGCGTCACATTGTCTCTCCGCCGCAGAGTCGGGGCGTCCTGACAAGAGGTGTCTCCACTTACCAACATGTGCAAAGCCTCGTGATGCGCGAGCCGTCGTGCACAACTCGTACCCCACGTGACTGGCTGCAGCAGGCGCCACGCGAACTCACGCGCGTAACACCAGCGATCCCACGTGCAGTCGCCGTGAGCTAACCCTTCGCTTGGCAAGCGCGGCGGCTTCGCGGGCAAAGCGATCGCCGCCATTTGGCACTTGAGGCACGCGCGAACGTACAGTGGTCCGTCCAGCTGTCTTCACCATTACTCACGCTTTCCTTCTGTCACCCTCTAATGAATTTTGGCCGGTCTCCACACGCGCGCGCGCTGGAATTTTTCGTTTGAGGTTCAGTATGGAGACAGCTCTGGTGGCCAGCGCGCCTCATTGACGCGGGACCAGCGCCACATCAATCCGCCATTTTCGAATCTGCCTCCAAGACGCCAGATACATTCCCGCCAGTTCTCTTCCGCCATGAAGCTCCTGTCGATCGCCACTGCCGCCGCCGCCGCCGCCTCGCTCGTGCTCTCGGCCGACGCCGCCGCCAAGTACAAGACGTGCACGGAGAGCGAGCGCCAGTCGATCTTCGGCGGCGTCACGAACGAACTCAAGACGTGCTCCACGAGCTCCGCGTTCGACCTCACGAGCGACACGCTCCCGACGAGCGCGCAGCGCCAGGCGGTCTGCAAGTGCACGGACCTGATCAAGCGCCTGGGCGACCTCAGCCTGCCGCGCTGCAACCTCGTGCTCGACGGTTCGGCACTCTCGTTCAAGAGCGCGGTGGCCAGCATCTTCGCCGAGTGCGGGATCGCCGACCTCAAGGAGGTGCCGGAGACGCTCGCGCCAGGCGGCAACAGCACCACAACGCTCGCCCCCGAGGACGACGACACGGTCGCGAGTGAGGCGTCGCTCCCGGGCAGCAAGGCGCAGGAATCCTCGTCCTCCTCGTCGGGCTCGCAGCTGGAAGTCGAGCCGCAGGTCACGGCGAAGCCCACGACCGCCAAGTCTGCGAGCGCGGACCTGGACATCGAGACCCCTGCGGCCACTCCGACGCCGACCCCCAAAGTGACGGCCAACAGCGCTGTCTCTGCCGCCACCAGCGCGGGTCTCGCGGCACTTGCGACGCTGGCGCTCTATGTGGCGCTCTAGCAAGCGTCTCCATTTTTATTCCTCAACACACATAATAATATGAACCCCGTCAGTCACCCTCACCATTCCGTCATCTCGTTCGTCAAGCCCGCCTGTTGTCTATCGGCTATCACCCCACTCGGTCAGTCGAACTGCTGGCGCATGGACATCTCGGTCTCGGACTTCCAGGAGCGGAAGTCGCTGCCGATGCCCGCCTGGCCCTTGGTGCGCTGCGCCTTCACGCGCTCCTTGGCGTCCTTCTTCTCCTTCTTGGCCGGCGCTTCCACCTCGGTCTCTGGCGCGCGCACTCGCTTCTTCACCCCCGCGGCGTCCGCGGCTGTTGACGTGAAGCCCTCCCTGCGACTCTGTCTGTCGGCCGCCCGCTCCACCGCTTCCAGCGCTCTGGCTCGCTCGTTCTCCTTGAACACGTCGATCTCCACGATGGCAGCGGCGGCGGCGGACTGCGCACTCGTCGGCGCCAGGAACGACGCCGTGGACGCGCTCACGTCCGCCAACACGCTGTCTGCGGACGGCAGAGCGAGCGCGGGGGCGGCAGCGCTCGACGTCCGCTCCCGTGCGACCTCGCGTTCGCCCTCGTCGTCGCTTGAGCTGGCGCTGCTGCTGGCGGAGTCGTAGGCGTCGCCGAGCAGGAACGACATCTCTGATCCTGCCGATTTCCACACAGAACCTTCGGGTCGCGTTTCGTGCGACAAAAGCTCGCAGTGCGCTTTACGTGGACCACGCAACGGACATCCATTCCTGTCTCTTGACTTGGAATCCAGCCACACAGATACAAATCCCATAGAGAGAGCAGATGGACGCAGACGCGGACACGAGAGCGTGGCTCAAGGCGGAGTTCACGAGCGCGCTGGGCTTCGCGGAGGTGGACGACATCGTGTCGCACGTGCTCGGCTCCTTCGGCTCCAAGCAGGAGGTGGTGCCGTACCTGACGGAGCTGCTCGGCATCTCGCCCTCGCGCGCCGAGACCATCAGCGCCAGGCTTTTCACAGCACCAGCTGTGCCGTCACAACAGCAACAGCAACAGCAGCAGCAGAGCAGCAAGAGTCAGAAGAAGGGGAATGCAAAGGCAAAGGTGTCAGTCGCTGCTCCTGTGGGGCTCGTGCCACCCGCGGCAGTCCCGAACTCGCGCATGAAGCAGGCGAAGCCGAAGAAGACCGGCGCGCCGAAGCTCCTGCACGCGCAGGTGATCAACTGCCTGCAGTGCGGCAAGATCGAGCACAACGGCGGACGCAAGTGCACGTTCTGCGGCTCGGAGCTGCGCTACGAAGAGCTCGACGAGCACGAGCTCGACCGCGCGGCGCGGCGCCACATGGAGACGCTCGTGCACTACGACGAGACGAGTGCCGAGCGCACGACCGTGATCGACACGGAGGAGCAGTTCTACGAGGAGGTGGAGGTGCGCGAGAGCGACGGCGCGGACGGCCGCCGACGCCCCGTCACGCTGGACCTCGACCTTGAAACGCGGCAGTTTGTGGTCGCGAGCGGCCGCATCAGCCGCAACCAGGAGCTGAGCAAGGACGCGCGCGACCTCTGCGAGAGCGTCCAGCGCCGCATGGAGAAGGAGGAGAGCGGCCGCCGTCCGCGCAAGAACGGCACGCCAGCGGACTCTTCGACGCCAACTGTAGCATCAGCAGCAGTCGCGACAGACCCGGCGGCGGCGGTGGACGAGGAGTACGCGCTCGTGTTTGTCTAGCGCAAGCGTTGCGGCAGTAGTTGAATACAAATTCGTGCGCCAGAGCTGTTTTCGTGGCTGGCGTTGCTAATCCATCCATCCGTCCGTCTGCGCTGAACTGCCCCATCCATCCGCCTCGATCCGGTTCAGGTTCAGCTTTCGGGCTGTCGGTCGAGAGACCGGAACGGAATCAGTCAGTCACTCGCACGCGATGTGACGTCTGGGAACTGACTGTCCCACGAAAAGCCAACCGCTCGCAACGGGAGCTTCCGCGCAATCTTCAGGAACGCTGGCCATGCCACTCGCCGATTCCGCTTCTCGCCCGCACGGTCTCCGTCAGCACGGCTTCCGTCCAGCGCCGCCGCCGCCGCCGCTGCTTGACGTGTCTCGTGCTTCTCGTCCACCACCACCGCCACCCCCAGTCCCAGCAGCACCGCGTCGTGGCTTGACAGGAGCGTCCGCGACATGTCGTCCCGCGAGTCCATGTCGTCCCGCGAGTCCATGTCGCCCACCGCGCAGGACGTGAACGCGCCAGCGACGCCCGAAGACGCCCGCCGCCAGCAGCAGCAGCAGCAGCTCACGCGCCAAGAGGCGGAGGCGGCATGGGCGTTCTACGCGAGCGGGCTCGTGCAGGACGACGACGACGACGGCGCCGCGGGCGACGAGGACGCCGACACGGAGGACGAGCTGGAGACCGCGGACTGGATCCGCTTCCAGCGCGCGCGCACGCAGTCGCGACTGCGCGCCTCCAGCCAGCGCGAGCGACAACTGCAGAACGCCGCGACAGTGACGGAGACCCCGGGCGCCAGTGGGACCCCGTAACAGGCGAACGCCGCCATATCAGACGGCGGAAGAAGTCAATGTGGCGAGCGCGAGTGTTGAGATCACGACGCAAGCGGTCGCAGGGGTTCCGAGTGCGCAAGCGGACGCAGTGCAGAGCGATAGAACGAGCTGACGGTAGTTCGGTAGACGCGCGTCCAGCGCATGTGCGCGAGCGACAGATGTACAATGAATAGACGACTTGTATGCTCTTGTGTAACTCTGGAAGGATCCACGTCGCCATGCCGCGCTGCTTCCGTTGCCAGCATCCACGCATGCGTATTGGTGTTAAACCAGGCGGAAGCGATGGGGGGAGGCTCTCGTTCGTGCGCATAAAAGCAGAAGAACGGCTTTCATTCGAGGCACTTGGCACGACGTCGTTACGACTACTTTCCGACTCTACAAACTGCATTCTGCACAGTGCGAGGACACGCTGCAGCACGATGGGCGACAGTCTCGCGTCGTCGTCCGTCGTCACCGGCTTCGTTCGCCGACGCGATCGCCGTGTCCTCTTTGTCCGCCGGAGCGAGACGCTCGCTCACTCACTCATTCTATCTCTCTTTGATGGGCTCGCCCGTGAGCGGGTCACACTTCCTGGACGCCACGGCCACTTGCACGCTGCCCTGCACCGTCGAGTCCATCGAGTCGACGACGATCTGCACGTCGTCCGTGGCCGCCGCCGGGCGCACCGCCGCCACCGCCGTGTTGACGCGGAAGATCGCGGCGCCGCCGCAGGGCGACCAGATGATCGACTGGAATTTGATGCTCGTGGTCTCCAAGATGTCCGTGTCGCTGCCCGGCAGGTACGTGCGTCGCGCGTGGATGCCCTGCTGGCCGGCGAAGAAGTACTCGTTCGAGAACGAAGCCTGTGCGCCGGGCACGTCAGGCACGTAGGCGTAGCCGCGGTAGTCGACCTTAAAGAAGCCCACGCTCTGCCCTGGCGCCGCGTGCACGGGGAACGCGACCGAGCAGGCAGAGCGCACGCGCGTGGCGTTGTCGTTCGTCACGGCTTCGAAGGACGAGAAGATGACGGAGATGCTCGTGCTGTCGGGCGACGGCACAGCTTCCACGGAATGCGGAGGGCACCCGTTGCCGCCCATGCCCACCTCGCCAATCGTGTACACGACCGGCGCTGTTTCGTTGGCACGACTGAGATCGAGGTAGAGCGCGACAGCGAGCACGAGCAGCAGTGCGAGACGGGTGACGGACATGGTGGCTTGGCTGGAGCTGGCGGCAAGCGGAGGGCTGAAGAGGAGCTGGTGCAGTACGCCTTCTTCAAACGGAGAGAAGGACGTTGGGGTAGACGGGCAATGCGCGAATGGCGAGCTGGTGGCGAATGGGCCTCCAGTCGTGATCGCCGTTTAGCTCTCTGAGTTGCACGGAACAGCGCAGAGCGCATGCGCAGATAGGCAGGCAGGCACCAGAGCGCACAGCACGCATGCGCGCAGAGAGCCAGCAGCGAGCTCTGCTGCAGCGGAAGCGCACGAGAAGCCACGGCGAAGCGAAACTCCACCTGCGGTTCCCTCTGCGGTTCCCTCTCCGGTGCACTTCAATCCGCTCCGAAGCGCTGCAGGCTGCAGCAGCAGCAGGTGCTAAATATACGACTGAACGGCTCGGCATCGCATGCTGCTGGCGCGTCTGCGTGTCCATTTTGCTGCGCGAACATTAGGAGCCGGGCATAGCGCATCGGGTGGAGAGCTCTTCGTCGCGTGGACTCCCGCTCTGTCTTGCTTGTGCCTGCAGCTTCTCGTCTGCACTAGGTTGCCTCGTGTGCGCCGCTTCGGCAGGTCGGTGGAGCGGAGATGGGGGTGAGAGTGTATCTTCGTGTGGTCCACCCTTCCGGGAATGGCAGCTGAGTGTGTGGTCCACCTGGAACAAGGTCTCTGCAAACCACAAATCATCTCTCGGCTTGATCAGTGCGGCTTTGTCGAGTAGCGACCGTCTGGCAAGCGACTCATTGCGAGGGAGGCGCTTGTTTATGGAGGTTTGTAAAACAGCTGAAAGCAGTTGCTTCATGCGATTCGCTGAGAGTTCCTCTCAAAACCAAAAGCAGCATTTTGGAGAGGGTATCATAACTAGAGACTGAGCACTAATCGCGCTGCAAATGGCGTGTGAAATGGCGCCTTTCGGCTGTCAGCAAATCACTCGCTTGATTCTGGCAATCACTCGGACTTCTTGGCGGCAGCAGCACGAAGAAGACGACGACGAGGACGACGAGGAAGGAGGAGGAAGCGAACCTCGCGAGCGACGGTAGCACGAGCGCCATGGACGCCGCGGGCCGCACGACGACCAAGACGCCACCGGGCGGCTCGTACGGCGCCGTCCCGACGCACAATAGCGGCACCAACGGCAGCACGGTCAGCAAGGAGAAGTCGCGGCAGGCAAGAGGAGCACCGCGCGTGCTGGCCGTCCGCCACCCGGCGCAGACCGTGACGCGCATCCCCGGGCAGTCCGAGTACCTGTTCAAGTACCTGATCATCACGCAGATCTGCATGTACCTGGAGGCTGGCGCCGTGCCATCGCTGCTGCAGCAGTTCACGCTGACGTTCCACCTGAGCCCGCAGGAGCAGGGGCTGCTCGGCGCCGTCGTGTACATCTCCATCTCGCTTGCGTCGCCCTGGTGCAGCACGCTCTTCCGCAAGTTCTGTCCGCGGCAGCTGCTCGGCGTCTCGCTCGTGGTCAACAACCTCGCGGTCTTCACGTTCGCGTGCACGCCGACGTCGCAGTGGTACTCCAAGACGCTGCTCATCTGCCTGCGCGCGTTCATCGGCTTCACGCAGGCGTTCCACTGCGTCTATTCGCCGCTCTGGGTGCACGAGTACGCGCCAAAAGCTAAGCGCGGCAGCTGGATGAGCTACCTGCAGGCTGCGACGCCGATCGGCATCACGCTCGGCTACTTTGCGGGCTCCGTGACGGTCTGGCTGGCGTCTGCTGATCCGTCAGCGGCGACTGGCGCGGAGGCGCTGGCGATGGGGGCGGCGAATGTAACGATGTCGGTGGGAGACTTCTTCGCGTCTGCGCTGCCAGGTGTGCTGAACGCCGCTGTGTCCAGCTCCATGAACAACGTGGGCGACCACCTGTTTGACGACGTGGCTGGCGCGGCGAACACGAACTACTGCCAGGGCATGTACTGCTGGCGCTGGCCATTCATCTTCCAGTTCCTAGCGATCCTGCCGTTCTCGATCCTGCTCTTTTTCGTGCCCGTGGAGCACATCCGGCTGCACGCGGTGCGTCGCCGGTCGATCATCATGGTGGACTCGATCATCAGCGCAAACGACACGGACGAGGAGGATGAGGACGAGGACGAGGAGGAGGCGATCGTGTTCAAGGACGAGCGCAGCCGCCTGAACGAGGGCGGTCGCCGCAGCAGCAGCAGCATGCAGGACCAGTCACCCGGCTGGGAGAACCTGCGCCAGCTCTTCCAGCAGAAGGTGTATGTGTTCATCGTACTGGGCCTCTCGGCGCTCTTCTTCGTGGTCGCGGGCGTGCAGTTCTGGACGACGCTGTATTTGGCGACCAACACGAACGACTCGCTGTACACAATCCACCTGGCGTACCTGCTCGTGAGCGGCACGGGCCCGATCCTCGGCGTCTTCTTCGGCGGCTGGCTCATCGACCAGTTCGGCGGCTACGCGGGGCTCTACCAGCGCGCCGAGGCACTGCGCGTGTGCATGGTGCTGGGCGGTCTGGGCTGCCTGGCGTCGCTGCCGGTTTCATTCTTTCACTCGACGTTCTACATCGCGAGCTTCCTGTGGCTCATGCTCTTCTGTGGAGGCAGCATCTTGCCGGCGTGCTCGGGCATCGTGATCTCGTCGGCGCCGCGCCGCCTGCGTCCGCTCGCCTCGTCGGTCGCCTACGCGAGTTACAATCTCCTCGGGTATGCAGCTTCGAACTACTTCCCCGGGCTCATCATGAACTTCATCATCGACCCGAAGGCAACGCCCGCCGAGTCGGACGAGGCCGGCGTTTGTGACACGGCGTGCACGTACCGTATCGGCTTCCGCATCGTGCTGCTCTGGAGCGTCTGGGCGTTCTTCTGCCTCACCTGCGCGTACACATTCGCCAAGCGGCAGGTGGCGGCGCTGCAGAAGCGGCGCGAGGCTCAGGCGGCTGCGAGCCACTACGTCCTGCCTTGAGATGCGCTGTGTCTGAGAGAGAGAGAGAGTAAACGAAGCCCTCTCTCCATTGCGTGCGTGTATAATTTATGTGTGACGAGAACGCTAGAACAGCGCCGAAGCAGCAGGCGCGTAGAGAAACGGAGACGACAGAACCTCACGAGTTTGCATGGCACTATTGATAAAGGACGAAAGATCAATACACGATTCCACCAGCCTTCCGTTCACCTGACTGACGCGGTGCTGCGCCGATGCGCGCCAGGCAGCTCAGGAGCTCTTGGCCATCATCTGCTTGATGCGCGGCGGCTTGCGCAGCAGCGTGTTGAGCATGCTGCCCACGAAGAACGCCACAACGGTCGATGTCATCGTGATGACGTTGTACGGCATGCTGAAGTCCGGCGTGGGCAGCGGCACCAGCAGCGGCTCCGTGAACAGCGTCCGCGTAAACGCGCGTGAGTCCTCCTGCAGCGCGCGACAGACCAGCTCGTGACTATCGGCAACCACGAGGGGTTCGAATGTCGCGACGCCAGATGGCACGTCGAAGCCGCGGTTTGCGTCAGGCGGGTGCTCCGAGAGGCGCAGAAACGCCTTCTCCAGCTGGACCGAGAAGACGAACGACGCGTTCGCAGGCAGAAGGATCTCTAGGTGCAGCTGGTTCGGCCGCCCGCGCACTTCGGCCGGCACGAACTGGAAATCCTGGATGAGCGACGAGGCCGCAGCACTCGCGCTGTCGTCCACGCTCGAATCTGACACCAACTTCACCTGGAACGTGTCGAAGTACATCCGCAGGTACCACGGGACGACGTCGTGGTACGTCACGCGCATGGCGCACTCGGGGTGGCTGTTCTGGAGCCGCACTGCGATGCCGCCATGCACCTGGCCATACCCGGTCACGAAGCGATGGACGCTCACGAGATCTCGCTGCGCTGAGTGGTGGTTTGGAGACAACGAGTCAGTTCTCGCGAGCCACGGATCCTCTATGCTCAGCTCTTTGCTCTTCAGGCTCGACGAATGCACCACAGGCGCTCCAAAGCCCTGCCGAGCAGTGTTCTGGATCGTAGCGTCTGGTGCATGCTGCAGCTCGTAGCCCTCAGCCGGCGTTTCGGTGTAAATCACGCTCTCCTTCGCCAGCGGACACGCGTCCAGACCCGTCTGGTCCGACGCCAGGCTGTTGAAAAACACAGACTTGAGGCTCCAGCGACTGCGGTCGTCAGGACTGAGCGTCTGCACCGTGACGAGCTGCTGGTGAAGGATCCACTCGTCTCCACTCGCCGACCTGGAAGCGAAGAGCGAGAGCGAGAGGTACTCCCCCGAGAGGTACTTGATCGGATCGATGAGCTTCCCCAACCCCGCGTGCGAGCGGCACGGCAGCATCTTGAGCCACGGTGTGAGGTTCTCTGTACAGATCTCTTCGCGTGCGAGCCCCGCGTGGAGGAACCGCGAGTGCCTCGCTCCGCTCGTCAGAGGGAAGGCACCGAGAGCGCTCGGGTCGCTGTCGTGCGAGAGCAGCTCCGTCACGACAGTCAGATCCATCTGGTTGAGCGACGCCGAGAATATCCCCCCGAGCTCCGACGTGATGCCCCTCCAGCGCTCCTGCAGCGACGCGCTCTGGGCGATCGTTTCGTCTTCCGAAGCACGGAGCTGCACTTGGAGGCGCGTGCCGAACGGCGCGTGTGCCAGCGCATCCGAGCCAGCGCCGAGTGCTGGGCCGTAGCGCGCGTCCGAGTGCTTCCCGAGCGCAAACGTCAGGTGTAGCGACTCGGCGTCGTACTTGGAGAGGATCTGCTGCAGCACCTTGGGGAAGACGCCATCATCCTCCGCCGCGGCGCTCGGCTCGCGGGTGGAGAAGCGGAAGTGCGCGAGCACCTTGCTGCCGCCCAGCAGCGGCCGCAGCGTCAGCGTCTCGTTGAACTCGGCGCGAGAGGCGCTCGACGCAGTGAGCAGCACTAGAACCAGCAGCAGCACCGGCGCGAGCCACGCGCCGCAGCGTAGCGCCGACCTGCCCGGCAGCATCTTTGTTGTCATTGTCGTCGCGCGCGTGGATCTCGCGAGCAAATGTGTCCCGAACGAAAACGCTCCGTTCGGGAAACCGCTTCAATCGGAAGCCAGCTCTTCTGCGCGAAAGGGCACGCGGACGCAGAGCTGCGAGAGAAGCAATGGCGGCGCGCAGCACGGCTGCAGTGCTTCGAGCTGTGTGAGCTTGTCTCTCGATGCGTCATGTGGGCGAAGTGTGCCTGCCATCCAACCCCTGCACGCTTGCCGACTTGCTGCAGTGATGGTAGTTTTATGCACAGCACGGCGACTTGGAATCTCATGAAGATCGGCGGCGTCCCTCTTTCCCATTGCCCACGAGCGACGCGACGGCTGGCGAGGACGCGCTTCGACAGCTGATGCGCATCAGCTGCCGAGCGGCGTGGCGCGGTGGCGTTGAAGAACGTCGACTAGTCAACCCTACTGGCGAAGGAGGGAGCATTACGACGCCATGCAGAGCGCTTCTGGATTCCTCTCAGACGCGCACGACGAGAGATCTGGTGTGAGAAGGCAAAGCCGATGCTGCTGCTGTTTATTTGGGTTTCGCTGATAAAACTGGTTGGATCCTAATCTACACGACAAACGGGCGGACTCACACGGAGGACGGCGGCGGTGGCGGTGGCGGTGGCGCGAAATAAAAAAGCTCACAGGGAAAAATGTCACGCGCGCCGCTGCTGCTGCCTCAGACCGCACGCCGCACACTGCGCTTATGTGAAGCTCATGAGCTGGCACAGCAGCTCCTCGTCCTCCTTCTTCACGAAACGGCCCTTCACGCGCAGGCGCGAGTTTGCAAAATTCTTCCGCACGTCGTAGTCCACTTTCTTGGACCAGACGCGGTGCTTGCGCTTTTCGAGGAAGCGCTCGATGCGCTTTCTCCGTGCGTCCGGCGAGTAGCTGCCAATGTAGCGCGCGTCTGGCGGCGACGAGCCCTCGAGCTGGTTCTCCAGCCGGTCGTTCTCGTTGCGCTCCGAGATATCCATGCGCAGGAAGCCCTCGAAGTTCTTGCGGCCGAGCCCGCCGTACTCGCTCCCGTCGGACGAGCAGATGGACGCCAGGCGCGCGCGCTGCTTGTACTCGCTCGACTCGCGGTACGAGTCGAACCACTCGCTGTCTTCCTCGACTCCCGTGGGGCTGCTGTCCAGGCCGAGGTACGACGAGTCCTCCTTCACGCGCGACAGGCTCGACTTCTGCGGCGGCATGGTGTACTCCGATCGGTACGAGCCGCCGCTGCTCTGCGGTCGCTGGCGACCCGAGTGCATCGGGATCATGATCGGCCGGGATGACGAGTTCTTGGACGCGAAGCTCCCGTCCTCCTCGTCCTGGTTGGACGCGTCGGCGTAGTCTCTTGCGGCGGCAACGAGACCGTCGAACGGCGAGCGGAACGCGCCCCACACGCGTTCCTTACTGTCGTACAGGTCCTCCTGGTCCGTGTCCATGTCCTCGTCGCTGTCGTCACCCGCGTTCTTGCGCGGGATCATGGACGTGAGCGGGCGCTCCTGGATGTTGTGGCGCAGCAGCGACATCGCTGGTGACCCGAAGCGGTGGTTCTCCGCGTGCTGCATGAACGATGAGGTCGTCGGCAACGAGCTGGCGAGGAGCCCGAGCGACGGGTGCGGCGGCGACGACGGCGACGCGTTGCTGCTGCTGCTGCTGCTGCTGTACGTGTCGAAGGCGCGCTGCTTCTTCGCGGCGTGCCACGGCATCTCCTTGGCGTAGAGCGGCGAGGCGAACTTGCGCTCGTCTGGCGCCGAGAGGCTCATGAGCGTCTCCGCGGCCTCTGCGTCGATCATCCTGGAGTGATAGAGTCTGGCTGTGGCTGTGGCTGTGACTGTGGCTGGTACTGGCTGGCGGGTGGATGCGAGAGTGAGTGAGTGGCTGCCTGTGTGACTGACTGGCTGTGACGTGTCGGCAGGCAGGGGACTTCCGCGCTTTTTCAGAGCTGGTCGCGGCGGTGGCGGCGGGTCGGCGGAAGAAGAGAAGGATCTGCTGTTGCTTGCTGTTCTGCCGTTCCTGCGACGCGTCCGTTTCGGTTCTGGTCCAGGGAGCGGAGGAAGGGCTCGCAGCGGTGGCGCTTGTGGCTCTGGCGGGTGTGGCTTTGCCTCGCGCGTGCTTCGCCGGTGCTCTTTTTTGCCCCACACGACAGACACGCTCAAGAACGCTCGCCCACAACCCCACAGCAGACCAAAAAGCCGAGCCCTAGCCCGCGCGGCTCCCTCGAATCAGCCACGCCCATACAACCTCGTACGGTACGCGCGGCTTGAAGCTCGCGCGGCGCGCCGATTGGCCGAAAAGGGGAGCGACGGAAGAGCAAGTGCGACTGCCTGCTCCGCTGCCGACCGACTCACTCGAAGAGCCCGAAAGCGAGCGAGCGAGCGAAGAGAAAATCCGCGTGCTCCATGCAAAGTGTTGCGTGGTGCGGTTGCGCTGCTGCTGGCGGAACATGGCTGCCTGTTCCACAATTCGCTTTCGCAGCTGGCCGCATTTGGTGTGTGTGTGTGTGCTGCTACTGCTGCTCTGCTGCTGCAGACTGAAGTCGCGTGCACGAGGACAGCCAAGCGGCAAAGTGATCGACGATCTGCATGCTTGAGCGAGCGAGCACGCGCGAGAGAGGAGGGAGGACTGACGACTGCGGGAGGAGGAGAGGGAGGTCTCCTCACTGCCTTCCGGACCAGTGTGGCCAGTCAAAACCCGAAACTGACTTTCGACCGGATATCAGTTGCGCGCTCCCAGCCAGCCATCGCTCGCGCCGCGATTGACAAAAGATCGGCGGCGGCGGCGGCTGTCCATCCAGCCGGCCAAACTGGTGCATTGCCGTCCAGAACGCACGAGCATGTCGGCGCCTCGCAACTCACAGAGAGCGCAGGATGCACAAATGCGCTGCGCAGAGAACACGGGGAGAACGCGTGCCGCCCATGCACACCTTTGCACCCAGAGAACCCACAAAAATCGAACGCGTTCACAGCCAGCTTTGTCCCAAAAAGCGCATTTCCGTTCGGGACAGCGCTCGCGTCCAATTGGCGAAAAAGAAAAGCCTCTCCGAGCGACGATTCGCTGAAATACCCCCACAACCGCTCCTCTTTCCACGAATCGCCGGCCGCGATTTGCGCTTTTCGTGACCCTTCGTGTTGGTGGTGGAGGCGAACGAAAATGGCTCGGCGAGTGCAGCCAACAGTTTGAGATCACAGGCGGCGGCGCGCCGAGCGCAGCAGAGATGGCGCCCGACCGCCCGCGCGCACGAAGATGACCGCCGACAAGAGCGCTCACTTCCTATTTCGTGTGCGCATCCCAATTGCCCGACCGTCTCGCGACAACGGACTGCTCCACGCACGGCGAGGGCAACTTCGCGCCAGTTGACACACTCGCGCACAGCGTTCCACTCTCACCCCGAAGAGATCTATATCCGCTCGCAATGCCAGCGGCCAAACGCAGCATGCACTGCGACAACAGCAGCGCCATTGACGCCAGACTCGCGGCATTCAGCTCCAGCAGCTTGTCCACAGCCAGAGCAGTGGTGGCTCCGCTGGAAACGCTGCAGCGCCTGCTGCTGCGAGAGCGCCGCGGTGGCGTCAAGCGCAGCAGCTCGTACCTTCAGAGCGTGCAGCGCGACGGCATGGCCGCAGCCTGGCGGCACAAGATGAGCCGCTGGATGTTCGAGGTGGGCTATGCTTCGTACTGCAGTCGCCGCTTCGTACTGCTGCAATGTGATCTAACGACTGGCTGTCCGCTGCTCAAACAGACCGGTTCTGCGTTCGACATGGCGAAGGACACAGTCGGCTGCGCGATCAACTACATGGACCACTACCTGTCGCTGCACTCCGTGACGAAGCACCATCTCCAGCTGCTGTCACTCGTGTCGCTCTCTGTGGCGTCCAAGATGCACGAGTCGCAGCCCATTTCGATGGTGCGTACGCTGTCGCTGTCTCCCTCCCCGCCTCCCTCCCTCTCGTCAGTGCGCTGAGATCGCCATGCTGACGTGACGCTCTCGTGGTCTGCGCCAATGCCACAGGATGAGATGAAGGTGCTGAGCGAGAACAAGTTTTGCAGGAAGGAGCTCTGGCAGATGGAAGCACAGCTCATGAAGGCGCTCGACTGGAAGCTCGACCCGCTCTCTCCATTCACATTCGCGCGGGATCTCGTCGCGGGTCTCGCGATCCAGGACGAAGCAGCCGTCCTTGGCTCCGTGATGCCGTTCCTGCAAGATGTAGTCGAAGGTGCGCACCTCGCTCGAGTCTGCTGGTTCTGCAAGTAGGCAAGCTGCTGTGATCTGATTTCTCAAATGCTGTCTTTCGTAGACTACGCATCTCTCCGCTTCAGCGCCTCAGCCCTTGCGATCGTCGCCGTTTTCGTGTTCACCAAGATCCACCAGAGCGACGTGAGCTCTGCTTTCGCTGCGCTGTTGGCGTCGCTGGACGTGTCTCCTGTGGAGCTGGTGGACTGTTTCCACTTCCTGGCGGATCTGCACCATTCGAAGAACCACGCGGGAGGCAACTCCGTCGCCGAAGTGAAGGAAGTGGACGGCGTCAGCTTCGTGATGAGCCCGTGCGCTGTGGACGCCGATCTCTGCGACGACCTCTGCAGTCCGGCTTGGGCGATCGACTTCTGCGCCCTGCTGGAGAGGAAGCAAGCGCTCCACGATCAGACGGACGACGACGACGATTGCCGTCCGCGGAGCAAGAAGGTTCGCGCGATTTGAATTCGCGCTGACAAAGTAACTCCGACGAAATAGACGCCACCACCATATTTATCATAAAAACACTCTGTGACTCCTCCTTTGCTGCCCGCTGCTCTTGGAAATCTAATGAGTCGAGCACAGTGCTGCGCTGGCAAGCAGCTCGACACGCGGATCATGCGTGCAGACGACGAACCAAGCACGGCTCATTAAATACCATTTTCATTCACTTAAATACCACACATAGAACCATAGATGCCCAGAGCTCAAGAGCTCCATTTTGCCGCCTGCACGCCACGCGCCAGCTCGCTCCTGTGATGGGAACGGGCGACGCAACGCCAAAAAGCCACTAACTCCTAAACTCCTAACCCGGCAGCTCCAGCACGAAGCCGCACTCAGCACGACTCGCACCGCGCTCTCTTCTTCTTGCTGGGACCGTCCTCGACACTCGGAGACGCTGGCCGCACCCGCTTCTCATCGTGTGCCGCGAGCAAACTCTCCACCAGCGCCGCGTCCTCAGCACCGTGCGAGCCGACCAGCGCCGCGTCCTCCACCGACGTTGGACTGATGGAGCGCGACGGGTCGACCTTCACCTCCTCGACGCTCACGAAGCGCGGCTGCTGGTGCTTGGAGTGATGCAGCTCGCGCAGCCAGCGGTAGCAGCTCACGAACTCGCTGGAGTCCAGCCCGAGCGCGCGCATCGCGTCCTTGATGATGGTGCTCGGGCGGAGGCGGCGCGCAATCCACACCACGTGCACGGCTGAGATACCGATGCTCGAGTTCTTGAAGCCGAGGGACGCGTAGTCTGAACATTTGCAAGCAGAGACAGCCTCCGTGTGAGTTCCACGTGCTCATAGAAAGCATCCACCGACAGATCCAGGAGCAGCAGTAGCAGTAGCAGATTTAGACATGAGCTCACCTTCAGTGACGTCCATGAGGAAGTGGAGTGTCTGCTCCTCCAGCTCCTGCTTGTCCGCGACGTCTTCCAGCGTCTGGATGAAGTCCCGCGCGAAGGTGAAGGACGTGGGCGGCGCCAGACGCCAGCCGAGCACCTTCAGCAGCTGCGACTCGACCTGGCGGATGTCGTGGCGCGAGAACTTGCGCTGCGACAGCAAGTCCATCTCATCCTGCAGGAGCGACAACCAGCGACAACGACAGCACATTAGAATCGCTTGTGGCCGAATATAAATAGACCGGACTGATGCTCTCCGCTGCATGGAGCCAGTCAGCCAGGAGCATGGAAGCCGCTGGACGTACCATCGAGATTGGCTGCGACTCGTGCATCTTGGACGCAACGTACATGCAGACCATGGAGAGCAGCTGTAGCATGATCTTGTCCACGGACGATACCGAGAGGTACTGGTCCATCAAGTGGATGGCACACCCGACCGTGTCCTTGGCGAGCTCGAACGCCTTGCCGGTCTGGACGTTGCGTGGACAAGTCAGCAGCATACACAGTGTGAGTGATTACACGCCAAGCAACAATAAACGAACCAACTCGCGCGCCACGAGCGCACCTCGAACATCCAGTGGCAGATCTTGCGACGCCATGCGGCCTCCATGCCGTGGCGCTGGACGTCGGTGAGGTATTTGGCGTTCCGCGCCACGCGGCCGTCGCGCGCCTCCTGCTGCAGCATCATGGCGAGCACCTCGGTCGCGTCCACGGCTGGCAGCGGCGGCCACGACTCGCTCACCTCGTCGCACAGCGGCGCCACGCTTTCTTCGTTGCAGAGCAGGTCGTCCATGTTCATACTTGCGAGGGGCGGTGGGGGGAGAATGGAGCAGACGAGCGGGCGAAACGAGTCGAGCTCTGTAATGAATCATATTGAGCGATGGCGAGAGAGAGGGGCTCATTTTAGCGCACGCGTTCATTCGAATAAGCGCACGCGACACATGGACAAGCGCACACGCGTGCACGCGCGCAGACAGCACCGAGTACTCACAGCGATGGGAGACGAGAAGTGAGGTCCATGGTCTCCGGCTGCCCGCGCTCGCGCTCGCCCCCGCCCTTGCCCTCCGCCCTCCGCGTCGAATGCATGGCTCGCTTTCTCGCGGGTATGAGCCCATGGACCCGGGCCGCTCTCCTTCGATTGGTCGCCGAGCCCGATTTCGAGGCGGCAGCGGCCAATCCCGTCGCTGTGAGCGGAAATAGCGGCGAGTGATTCGTCGAAAAGACGCAGCCCCTCCCCTTTTCCTTCGCGCGACCCGCTTCGGCTGGGCGGGTCTCGACGGCCGAGTGAGCTAATAATCGCGACCGCATCCCCTCCTCACCACATCTGCAGGAAACAACCCTTGGCGCGGGTGAGGATGCAGGCACAATAAACTGCTTCTGGAAGCACACACGAGAGAGAGAGA
Organism: Globisporangium nagaii; assembly: GCA_023335995.1. NCBI lineage: Eukaryota > Oomycota > Peronosporomycetes > Pythiales > Pythiaceae > Globisporangium > Globisporangium nagaii. Next base: position 23,770 of record JAADWH010000361.1, read on the forward strand.
GAGAGAGAGAGAGAGAGAGAGAGATAAGTGTAGCTTTGCTGTGCCGTATTGCCTTGTCACGCACATCGATATTCACCACTCGTGACTCGCTGCTGCGATCGACACGGATGAAGCGCTCCGCGTCAACCAATATTCGAACGCGCGGAGCTTCTCCGGCGCAGTTGATCTGTCCAGCGTTTTGACCGCTTTCTTTTTGGCTCACGAAAAAGACAAAAGAAGCGAGGGAGATGAGGCATCCATTTGACGAGACCCGCCCGCGACAGCACGGATCGCGGCATTCGACAAGTGCTGCCTAAAGGTAGCTCAAATGGGGAATCACTCACACATGCCAAAACCCACATGGCTAACTTCTTGATTTTCGACATCCCCATCCTCCCCAGCAGTCAAAGCGTTCCTGTTCGGCAAGGAAACCGACTGCGCGTTTGGACGCACAGCAGCAGGACAAGCATGTTCATGAGCTCGCATCGTGTGAATCGCTGGCACCGCGATCGCACTCTCGCGCTTGTCGCTGTTGAATTGCAATCCACGTTCATGCGCATGAGAGGCTGGATGCGATTCTGGCACCCCGTCACACATGTGGAGCGACCCACCTTATTCTGCAACTCAAACGAAAAACGTTGCAAGATCAGAGGAGGCAAGTTGAAGTGAACTCGCTTGATTGCACAGACTTCACAACACTCAATCATCTCACACGAGCAGCAACTCATACAGCAAGCAAGGAGCTCGGGCAGTAGAGGACGCGGAAGCCATTCTCACCGGACGAGATGTCGGTGCGCGTCCGCAAGTTGGTCTGCGGTTTGCAAGTGCGATGGACTGGAGGCGTCAAGAGCGCGTCCGAGGTGTCGAGCAGATCAGCTGGTTCGGCGAACGCTAGCTGCTTTGGCAGGGTGTATACTACGACTAGGCGGCGACAAACGCTTCTTGCCTTGGCGGCTGCTGACGAGAGGGGTGTTGCAGGCAGTCGGCGTTCGATGGGAAGAGCGATCCGTGGCTTGTGGCGGGTTCGTGGATCTGAAAGCGCAGCGAGGAGGGTGATCTGCATCGCGCATCGAGCGGCATGGACAGCTGCGTCGGTATCGCTCGAGTCTGCAAATGGGAAAATGAACACCTTCACTCACATCAAAGCACGTGTGTGAACGCTGAAAAGCTTGAGTGCGAGAATGGTCACAGCATTGTCGTTGTCAGCTCGACACAAGCAAACACACCGAGCTGCGAGCTGTCTGCGAGCTGTCTGCGAGGATCCGAGTCGGGACGCAGCTGGCACACCATCGCACCGTGGCTGCAAAGGAGAGTGTGAAAATATGATAGATAGGTGGCAAGACGCAACGAACGAGAGAACTATGTTGTCGACGAGCGAGCTGTTGATCGTCGTGGTCCGAAGTATTGAGCACCGGTGAGCCGGTATTGTGAAAAGAGACGAGCGAGCAGTCGGATGTGATGTCGCGTGAGGTAGACAGTTGTCGATCAGGTGTTGCTGGGCTCGAGTGTTTGGCGGTTCTTCCTGCTGATGCTTGCGGAGGTTCCGGTTCTGCCAGAGGAACGAGAAGACAATGCTGCGGGTGATGTTCCACGCCAAGAAGACGCCGCGACTGTGTCGCTGCCATCGATGGTTGAGAGAGAGCACGAGTTGCCATTAGTCAAGAACGGGTCGCCAGAGTCTGGAGCTGTGTCGGCACTGCCAGAAGAGGTGGTGGTAG
>JAADWH010000362.1:0-25424 GCA_023335995.1 Globisporangium nagaii
TCGTGACGCATAATTCAGAATCTGCCATATCCATCACGAGGAGTGGACACTTTTGACTTGGATTTGTATACTTTCGCGTCCAACGATAGTGCGGAACAGAAAAGAGACAAATCGAACCTTTTTTAACAACCCATTATGGCAGGTAAGAAAGTGGAATAAGATCGGTCGGTCGGTCCATAGTGAAAGGAAGAGAAAAGTCCGGTTGCATAGACACGATTCTTACCTCCTTCCAGCACATAGCGCAGGTAAGAATCGTGTCTTTGTAGCCGATTTTTAATGTCGGCTGAACTATGGACCGACCGACCGCGTGAAACTCAGATTCTATCCTGCCGTAATGCGTGGTAATGTAGTTTACGGATTAAATGTAGTTTACAGAGACTTCTGTTACCACACATTTGCTGTTGCAAAATTCCCTCTTTAAAATAGTATCCCCAGATGACGCAATCTTTACAAAACTGGGTGCGTTTTTGCCGACGTGAGAGTTTATAAAGTATAATTCGCAAATAGGGGTTGCAGTTGTACCAAAACCAGGTTACTGAAAATGGGATAGCAGTTTTCTGTTAAAGTTTTCCGACCTCTTAACGCTATAAAAAGGAAGGAAAACTTTTCTGGGCACATCATTTATACTTGCATCCACTATGAAGAACAGCTCTCTCTCTACGACTATGACTATGACTACGACTGCGGTCGTGCGAGGTGCTGCACTTAATGGAGCTCGAAGAACTGCGCTAGTCTGGAAGAGGAGGAAGGAGGAGGAAGGAGCCAGGCGAGGAAGGAGCCAGGCAAGCTCCAGGCAAGCTCCAATCTGGTGATTGCCTTCTGGTTGCGAATCAAGCTGCGCGCATTCCAGCTGTCTGTCAGCCAGCCATCAAGTCGCCGCGCCGAACAGCCGAACAAGCCTCGAACACAAAAGTCGCAACGCTTCGCTCCTGCAAACTGCAGCGGCGGCTACAGCGGTGCTGCCGCGGAAGGGTGCGCTTTGGGCGTCAGGGCCAGCAATGCGACGTCTCGGAGCCGCGCAAATGCAGCGACTCGCAGCGACTCGCAGCCACACACACACACGCGCGCGCGCAAGAGGAAACCCTCTGGAGGACACTGCTCGACTACCGAGCAAACGCGCATTCTGCGAGCGGACAGGTGGACGGCGGCAGAGCGCAACAAGTCAGCAGCAGCAGCACGGGTCAGCCGGCTGTCCCTTGCGTCACCGCTTTCGCCGACTGTCCTTTCGCAAGCAGCACAACTGCAAGGCGAGTGTGATGCCAGAGGGACAGCCCGACCCAGAAAAGCAAGCAGGCAGCATAGGGGAATTCGGGTGACTCAGCACACGATTGCTCGGCTCCGCGTGCTGCAGCGCCGAGCGCGCATTGGCGCAGCAGCGCCAGAGAGTGGATAACGTGGATCCGGCATCCGCGCTCTCGGCTCGGCTGCTGCGTTGCAGCGCAGGGTCTCGAAACCAGCGCGCATTCCGCTGAAGCGCAAGCCGTGACTCGCGCGCGCGTGACCAAGCGAGTGGCTGACGGATCGAGCCAGCTTCCCTGGCTCTGGATGTCACCGGAAGCAACCGCGAACGGCTGGCTACGAGCCACGGCAGGCTAAAGATAGTCGTCCTTTTGAGCCCATAAAGAAACTCGACGAGCGCGGCGCTCGTTCCCAGGAAGCCGCGTGTGATGTTGCTGATGCAGCGAGACACATCACTCGATCACTCGATCGATCACGCCACGCGCGACTGAAACGCCCGCGAAACGCTCGTTCGAAAGATCGAGAGAGTGGTCTCCTCAGCAAGTCTCCTCAGCAAGCTCCAGGCGTTGAGCCAAAAGGTGCTTTTGGCCGAGAGGGCTGGAGGCAAGGTGTGCGCATGCTTGGGCGCGCCGCATGCATCGATACGACCATTTAAGCCGCAGCGGCTTTGGATCGTGAAAAGTGGTGTTTGAGAGAGAGTCTCTTTCTCTCTCTCGCTCTCAGAGTCTCTCTCTCTCTCCTGGTTTGTCCGTGGCAAACTCGCACAGAAAGCCTGCAAGTTTCGCCAGCAAAAACGTTTTCATTGCTGATAAAAACTTCCCGCAGTCGCAGGAGGCAGCGTTTCCCACAGAACTCTCCAGAAAAAGTGGCTTCGCTCTTGTATATGCTCTCAGTGCTTCAAAACGCGGGCAAGCAGTCGAGTTGCGAAGACACTCGCGAGCACACACGAGGCCAACGGGATGAAGCAGCCATTCGCAAACAGAGGACGCCCAGTGAGTGAGGTTGTGAGTGAGGTTGTGAGTGAGGTTGTGAGTGAGGTTGTGCGGAGCCAGCAGGGCCGCGAAACAAGTCTGCGCTCTGGCTGTTGCTTTCGACTTTACGCGTTAACTTTGGCGGGAGTCCGAGAGAGAAAAGCCAGCAGGCGAGCCGCGGCAGACAAGGCGGGCCGCGTTCGGGCGAGCAGCACTCCTTAGCACGGCGAGAGCCTCTTTATCTTGCGTGCGCGCTGCGATACTTTCGGTTCCTCGACGCGCTTGACTTGGCGTTTGTAGGATGTTGAAGTGGCCGTCACCGTCCCATTTATCTGCTTATAGCTCGAAGCGGCGAGCAGCATTACCGCCGCGTTTCTTTGGATCTCTCCTCCATGCAATCTGCGCCGCCACTGCTGCCGCCGCCGCCGCCACCGCCGGAGTTGAGGATGACGACAGAAAAGAACAGGTGGACCCCTGTGAGGGATCCATCCAACCACGCCAGCTTTTTCGACCGAGGCGCGGAATCTTCCATATTTTTGTGTGTTCGCTCTCTGAGCGATCTCTGGTCGTCTTGTTTGGCTCGGGGCTCTGCTTTTATTCTCCAAAAAGAGCTCTTCGACGCACTCGTCCAAGTTTTCCCCCGACCAGCTCTCACAGCCAGAACTGAAACGTCGCGCGCTCCCTGTCTCTCTCTCTCTCTCTCTCTCGAGCGAAAAGCGCGGTGGATTCATTCCAAAAGAGGCAAGTGAGAAACCTGAAACAGCAGCAAGCTCGAGCGACGTTTCGAGCGACGCGGCGGCTTTCTTTCTATACATCTCTCTCTCTCCAAGCCCAAAGCCCGAGCCACACAAACAAAAGATCCAGCAGCAGGCTCGGTCTCCACAGTCCCAGTTTGCGCCCAACAAGCACCAGGCGGCAAGCGCGGAGACACCGCCTCCCAAGCGCCACATCCGAATTCGTCCCGACTGCCTCGACCCGCCATCCCGCCCGCTCACGCAGCACCCGCGCGATGGGCATCTCCGAGAACTGCAACGACAACGGCCAGGACTCGGCCACGCGCGTCCTCCAGCAGCAGCAGCAGCAGCACTTTGCGCTCCGCCACCCAGACGCCATGAGCTACGCCGCGGCGCCGCGACCCGTGGGCGGCCAGGTCTACCCGTCCGACTGGCAGACCCAGCAGCAGCAACAGCACCTGTCGTCGTCCCCGCACACCAAGTTCCCGTCGTCCAGCGGCGCCGCGTCGTCAGCTGCGTCCGACGCGCAGTACATGGACGTGGACCAGCAGTACGACGGCCCCGAATGTGCAGACGAGCGCCGCTCGCCCATGTCCCCCAGCACCATGGTGCTCGCGTACCACGAGCGCTCGAGTGAGCAGCGCGGCTCGTTCGGCTTCTCCAGCCACCAGCCGCAGCGTCAGCTGCCGTCGCTGCAGAGCCACTTCTCGACGCCTGTCACGCGGTTCAAAGCCACGCACGGCTATGTGCGCAAGCTCGACGAGCCATTGAATGCGGATTCGCCGGATGCGAGCCCGCGCGCGAGCTCGTTCAGCAGCCCGGCCGAGAACGGCGGCGGCATCCGCCTGCCGAGCCTCGCGTTCCCTGGGACGCCACCGCTGTCGCCGCGCAACCACCAGCGCTGGAGCGGCAGCGGCTCGCCACGAGACGCGTTCCCGTCGCCGCGCCGCGGGTTCCCGCTGACTGCGAGCGAGTCGATGCGCCAGGTGTTCCCGTCCAACAACCGCGCGGGCTTCTCGTCCCCGTCTGCGGCTTCGTCTCCGCAGCAGCAGTTCACGCTCGCGCCATTGCGCCGCGCAGGGGACGCGTCATCCGCGCCGCACAAGAGCGCCTCTGCGGCGACGACGACGCTGCCGTCGCTTGCCTCGCTCGCGTCGTCTCTGCCTTCGGACCGCGCGTCGTCGATCTCGTCGCCGCGACTTTCCGCGGAAGACGTCGGCGGCCCGTTTCAGTACCAGCGCGCACAGTCGTGTCCCTCGGACGAGTACCACCACCGCTCGTTTGCGGAAAGCCATCCGCACCACTACGCGCCAGAGCCGGCCGCCGCACCGCTGTACGTTCTCAAGGCGGCCGTGCCGAAGAACAACCTGGTGCGCAGCTGCTCGGTGGACGCCGAGACCGCGTTCACGCTGCGGTCGCGCACGCTGCTGGCGCCGCCGCACGAGCCGGAGGCGATCCAACGGTGGCTCGAGCCGGCCGAGCGCCAGCCGCTGCGGTCGCTCGCTGAGTCAGCCCACGCGCTGCAGATGCTCGAGCGCAGCCGGTCGCCGTCGCTGTCGAGCGGCCCGAACTCGCCCATGAGCGTGAACCGCAGCGTCGCCGGCGCCGCGAGCGAGGACGAGTCGTTCTTCGCCGCGGACGCCGACAGCAAGCGCGAGAAGAAGCTCTGCTCGTTCCCACAGTGCACGAGCAACGCGGTGACACGCGGCAAGTGCATCAGCCACGGCGGTGGCCGCCGGTGTCAGAAGAAGGGGTGCACGCGCGGTGCGCAGAGCAAAGGGCTGTGCGTGGCGCACGGCGGTGGCCGCATCTGCCGCGAGCGCGGCTGCTCGAACATCCAGCGCAGCATGGGGCTGTGCATCCGCCACGGCGGCGGCAAGCGCTGCAGCATGGCCGGGTGCCAGAAGGGCGTCGTGCGCCAGGACCTGTGCACCGCGCACGGCGGCAAGCGCAAGTGCAAGGTCGAGGACTGCACCAAGCACGTGAAGAAGCGCGGGCTCTGCCGGTCGCACGCCAACTCGATGTACGCGCCGTCCGGGTAAAAAGTCACACCGTCGACGCGGCATGTAGGTAACCATACAGAGCGAGAGCGAGCAAGCCGGATGCCCTCGTGTATATAGTACGCAGCAAACCAAGAGTGAAGATATATTGAATTTTAAAGGCGCACGGATGTAACATGCACACTGAGGCTGAGAAGAGAAGAGAGGAGAGAGAGCGCATGTGCGGCGCGCATGTGCGGGGAAGTGAGTGATAAGTGGCGATCGCATCGAGCTCGCTCGTGATGCGCTTGCGACAAAGGACAGCAGCTGGCGGCGCTGCTGCTACTCGCAGTGACGAACGCCTTTCGCGCACGCCTTCGGTGCTCGCAGCCGAGCAGCGTGCCCGCATTTCCGCCATCCTCTGCACGAACGAACGCCTGCGCAAGCATGTTTGCATGCACGGCAGCCATCACGACTCGCTGGCTCGTGATCCAGTGCAACTTCAGAACGAGGGCGAGAAGGAGCGAGAGGGGGCGCTCGTTTTCGAAAGCAAGCACGTGCTTGAAGTTGCGTGTCCTGTCGCTTGTGGGCGTCCTGTCGCTTGCAATGGAGCTGTGTGGGTCGCGCGCTCGCCATTTTCGTGGGTGCGAGAGCGTCGAATGCAAATGCGCGTGGATCGATCGACTTGGTCAGCAGCAGCATGAGGCTGATCAAGTCGGGGCAGGAGAGGAAGGAGTCCTCGACGGCGATCCACGAGCGAGCGAGCGAGTGATAGCGAGTCTGAGAGTGATCATGAGAAAGCGAAGGATGGCTCCAACGTGCGTTGGCTACAAAAGTCAGGAGTGACAAACGTTTCCACAAAAGCGGTCGTGGTTGCCGATCCCGATCCACAACCAGATCGCGCTCATGATTTCATGCGAACCACGCTTGGGGGGCAAAGTGGCTGACTTGTTTACAAGTTGGGCCGGACTTCTCTCCTGCCAGAAGGAATTGTCCAGCGTCGTACGAATCTACACATGCAGTCATGGCTCTTACACACCCTAGAACGGAGATCGAGCGAGTTGCGGAGCTCGGTGTCGTCTGCAGCGACGGCGCGATGGAGAGCGTGGCGGAGGTGGATGCGGAGGCGGGTGTCGACCAGGTGTCACTGAGCTCGAGGCTCGGGCGGTCGAGTACGATTCGCCATTGGTCGAGAACGGGTTGCCAGAGTCTGGAGCTGTGTCGGCACTGCCAGAAGAGGTGGTGGTAGCTTTCGATGTCGTTGCAGCCGTGCACGCAGTATCGGAGAGCTTGGTCGCCTTGACGCCAGAAGAAGTAGTGCACTGGGAGAATGCGCCACCATACACGGATCGTCACGTCGAGTGTTCGCGGAGTGATGAACTTGCGAAGGTAGCGCGCGTGGTCTTGGAGTCGTGTCGTGCTTGGCGCGTCGATGAGCACATGTCGCTGGGACGGGTGCGTCTTGGTTGGTTCTCTCGAGTCTGCGAGCGATGTTGTGCACCACGCTTGGTTCTCAGTTCCCAGAAGAGATAAGGAGTTGTGGGGAGGAGTATTCGCGAGTCAGGTGAAAGTGTTGCAGTGCTGGAGGTCTCATCAAGTGCCAACCGCTCGACAAATCGAGGCTTGTCGTGCTGGATTGAAACTTTGAGTTTGCCTTGGCGGTGTCAGCGGGGCTCGCGGCTTTGAGATCACAAAGTTTACGCAGCAGTCTTTGCGAAAGGGTTTGCGAGACCAATGGTGCAGATCGAAATGCCATTCACAAATGTGTGTTGTTAGTGCTTCCATCAATGATACAATAGAGTTCTAGCGCTGGCGCTCCTTGACTTTCAGATGTGCTCGTGTTGCACCTGGACAGACACCCACCACTCTCTCTCTCTCTCTCTCTTTCGCTCTCGCGTTCATTCGCTGGTTTGCTGGTTCGCGAACCTCTTTGTCTCCGCTGCTAATGCATTTGTTGGGCGTCGATCTGGTGGATCGACAGACACTCACGGAACACCAGGCGCTGCAGCTCCTCTTTCGGCATCTCCACGCCCAAGTCCAGCGACTCGCGTTCGAAGTCAAAGTTGAACGGCTCGGAGCAAATCGGCTCGTCCGCCTGCCACACACCCCTCAAAACCAGTTAGGAAACCAACTAATCAATCAGAGCAAGGAGAAACCCACACGCAGACATGAAATGCCGCACCGGGTTGTGCAGCTGAGCCAAGTACGGGTGTGCCAGCGCCTGCACGACGGTGATCCGCTCCTCCGGATTGAACTTAAGCATCTTCGTGAGCAGATCGATCGCCAGCGGGTTCGCGTCCGGAAAGAACTCGGTCAGTGCTCGCTACAACATTGCAAAAATGTCAAAAACACACACAAATGATACGGTAAGCAAACCCACTAGCACCGCCAGCCATCCCTCGCATCCCTCGCATCCACATGCCATACCTTTGGATAGTACCCGTGCTGAAGGATCGCTTTCTTCGCGGCTTCATGGGGTACAAAGCTCATTTCCTCCTCTGTGGGCGACCCAAGCACGCGGATGATCATGTGCAGCTGGTCCGACGGATCCCTCCCGGTGAAGAACGGCCGGCGACGCAGCATCTCGGCAAAGATGCAGCCGATCGCCCACATGTCCACCGCGTCATTGTAGTTTTGGCAGTCCGCGAGCAGCTCCGGCGCGCGATACCAGCGCGTGACAACGTACTCTGTCAGATCCTCGTTGTGCGCCATCTCGACGCCGCGCGCGAGCCCAAAGTCGCAGATCGACAGGTCGCAGTTCGAATTCACGAGCAGGTTCGATGGCTTGAGGTCGCGGTGGAGCACGTTACCCGAGTGGATGAACTTCATACCGCGCAGGATCTGGTAGAGGAAGTACTGGAAGTGCGCGTCCGAGAGCGGCTGCGACGACGAGATGATGCGCTCCAGGTCGCTCTCCATGAGGTCCGTCACGATGTAAATGTCCTGGAAATCCATCACGTTCGGCGGGATCAAGATCACGTCCAGGATCTGCAGGAGGCATAGTCAGTGCACTTGCTGTAACATCGTAGGCAGACATGCAAGCAAGCGCGCGTACGTTGATGATGTTCTCGTGCACACCAAGGTGCCGAAGCAGCTTCATCTCGCGCAGGATACGCTTGGCGTCCGTCAGATCGTCAAACACGTCCGTGATCTTCTTGATCGCGACTTTTCGGCCGCGCAGCTATCGATCGCATGCGCGCCACACAACACGAGAGCACATCCGTGTCAACGCTGCCACCGCCACCGCCACAACACAATATAGAGCGCGTACCGTGTCTTCCGCTGAGCACACGATGCCATAGGATCCGCCGCCCACTGGACGTAGATTCACATAGTGCGAGCGCACTTCAAAGACATCGCGCGAGATCGTGACGCAATGGTAGTCCGGTCCGTACCGCGAAGGCTCGATCGACATGGCTGACTGACTGGCTGGCGATGTAGGCAACGCGCTGCTCGCTCAACTCTTATCGCACGCGCTTCGATCACGACGCGCTCGGGACGACACGCTCACTCGCGCGTTTGGCTCCGAGAGGCGTTGGTAGCGCGCTCGTGCGAACAGTCAGCGCGAGTCGAAGGGTCTGTCGAGTGCGGAGCTCCTCGTTTGGTTCCTGTCGAGCAGCCACACAGCAGCCGTGGACGCGGCGTTAGCGACATGGACGCTGCGCGCACATGCAGGACATGGACACGCTCATATAGACAGACAGAGAGAGAGCACGCATGGGTGCGCATACCTCGTGCAGCGGGCGGCTCGTAGTGAGGAAGGAGCGCGATCGTTCAGTCGCCGCGACCTTTTCTTCCGCGTTTTTGGCATCAGCTTCAACGACGCTCTCTAAAGATACGAGGCACCGTGGCAGACACAACAATATTCGATTGGCTGGATAATCTCGGTAAATCGGATTTACACGAATGAGAAGCGATCTGGAAGCGATCCCGGATCTTGGTTGGATAAAATGAAAAGTATCGATATTGACTGCGTCGAGACTCCGAGACTCCGAGTCCGACCGACGCACTCATGCAGCGCAGCGCTCAGCTCGAGCTCCTTCACGCTTGATTCCCCCTCTCGTTCTACTCCTGCATCTCCCTCTCTCTCTCTCTCTCTCTCTCTCACCACCAGGCTGGTCTATGAGCGACTTCACCACTGTCGGTTGTTCGGGTTCTGCTGCATCGGATTCCGCTGCTGCTGCTGCTGCTGCTGCTGCTGGGGGTTCCCGCCCATGCCGCCCCACTGCAGCCCCTGGAAGCTATTCGCCTGCTGCTGCTGCTGCTGCTGCTGCTGCTGCGGGTGCGGCACCTGGTTCATGCCCAAGTGCATCTGGCTAATGCCCATGCCCACGCCTGGTCGAGGCGCACCGCCGCCCATGGGGTTGAACCCTGGGTTGCCGCCAAAAGCCCCTGGGTTGCTGCCTGGAGGACCGCGAGGCGCGTTCATTGGCGCGGACATCGGCCGCATCGGCGACGCACCGCCGCCTCCACCCATGAACAGGTTGAACGGGTCCTGAGGCGCAGGGGTCGCCTGACAAGTGTCCAGCAAACAGCACAAGAAGTTCAGGTTAGCTCATGCTGACAGTGTTTCAGACATGCAACAGGCAGCGAGAACATGCCTGGGGTGGAGGCGTTGGCGGCGCAGAGGTGCTCGGTCCTGACGCTGGCTGCGGCGCTGGCACTGGGTCGGAGAGCTACACAGAAAGCCTTGTTAGTATTCTTATGATCAAAAGTCCCGGTGGCAAGAAAGAAGACTTACCAGCCCAACGAGGTCATCATTGAACACTTTCGGCGCCGGGGCGGGCTCTTCTCGTTTCGCTAGGGGCAGAATCGCATCGAAAACTCATGTCAGCGCCATTACATCACCATTTAGCTCGAGCATACACCAGGATATGCTACACTGTACCTGGTGCTGGCTCAGGCGACGTCTGGATAAGATCCGGAGCTTTTGCCGCCGGTGCCTTCGCTTCCACGCGCTCCGCGGGCCGCGTCGTGCTCTCGCGCTGCACGCGCGCGATCTTGCTGATCACGAGTCCGTTGAAGTCTGGCACTGTGTCTGAGTCGTTCACCAAGTCCAACCAGACTGCAGAATACATGAAATACAGCATAAGTCTCACAAGTTCACCTTCAATGTGGCTCGAAAAGAGCTCGAAGACTCACCGTAGGTGCCTTCAAACGGCGTCTTGAAGCGGAAATGGAACTGCCCAGGCAGTGGGAAGATCTGCACACACGCGCGCACATAGCACAGCTCAACATTCGCCTTGTCTGGCTGTTTACGTGCACAAGAGCGCCGCACGCACCTTCTTCACGTGCTGGAGTTTGAGCTGCTCGACGCGCGGCAGCGGCACGACGTTCAGGTGGTCGGACGAGTCGCCGTCCTCCGGGATGAAGTAGTTGAGCATGCCCTCCATCGCGAACTGCTGACGTCGAGCGAGTATGTGTGTGAGAGAGAGAAGAGAGAGAGAGAGCGGGGCTGTCGTGGCACGCAGATGCGTCAGGATGTGTCCGTCGCTTCGAGCGTCCTGCTGAGTGAAGCCAGTCACGAGCATGAGTTCGCTTGCTCGCTTGTCCGCGCAGAGACGCACATGCAACGGGACAAGTGCTATCTGCAGCAGCGAGAGGCGCTGTATGTGCACGTACGTGTAGCTGGAGACGCAGAGGACGCAGAGACGCAGAGGATGGAGACGCCGCCTGCCGCTTGGAGCTCTTCGCTCGTTCTTCGCTTTCCCCTTTTGGGTCGCACGCAATTATGGGAGCAGTCAGTTGCGTCAGGAAACCCCAGCCCCAGAGTAGCGTGGCATTTGACATTGCCACGTAAAATCAGTGCTTCATACCCAAACAAAGCGTCTGGCCACACGAAACTAGATAAATTTTCCGCCGCAGTCAAATGTGCCACGCTAAATGAGGCGATCTGCGTGGCGATGTGCGTCCATCCTGGCACTCAACATCGCCACCAGACCACCACGAGCAGCGAGCAGCATGAGCGAGAGCGCGAGCGAGCAGCCGACAAAGATCGCGCGCGTCGTCCGACAAGTCGGCGACCAGATGGTGCCGCACCCAGGAACCGACGTCCACGACCGCGGCGGCGAGGAGCGCGAAGAGACGCCCGCGGCCGTCCACAAACTCACCGAGTGCGTCGAGTTCGATCGCGACGCAGAGGTGCGTGACTCGTTCGCTTTCTGTCTGCATGCGGTGGCGATCTGCTGCGCGCTCGATTGCCGTGTCCGTACGAGCTGCCAGACACTTGCGAATTAACAGTGCACGCGCCTGTTGCTGATACGTCTGTGTGTGTGTGGATAGGACGTGTACTATGTGGGCACGTCGGGGCTCAAGGCGACCGAGATCGACGGACTCGACGACATGCCCAAGCTTGAGGTTCGCTCCATAAGCTCGCTACACTCTCACACACCCAACGGCTGACGCTTGATTCGTTTGCGTGCGTGCATGCGGTGGATCATAACAGCGACTGCACATCCGCTCGAACCTGCTCAAGTCGATGGAAGGCATCGGCTCGCTCGCGCAGCTGCAGCACCTGGAGCTGTACGATAACCAGATCCAGAAGATCTCAGCGCTCGACTCCCTCGTGAACCTGCGCGTGCTCGACCTGTCGTTCAATGAGATTCGCGTCATCCCAGACCTGAGCCACCTGAGTCAGCTCGAGGAGCTCTACGTCGCGAACAACAAGCTCAAGCGCATCTCCGGCATCGCGAGTCTGCGCACACTCAAGAAACTCGACCTCGGCGCGAACCGTCTGCGTGAGATCCAAGGGCTCGAAGGGCTCGTCAACCTGGAGCAGCTATGGCTCGGCAAGAACAAGATCGAGAAGATCCAGGGTCTCGAAGCGCTCACGAAGCTCCGGATCATCAGCGTGCAGGTTGGTGCGAATAGCTGGGAAGGCTGCTGCTGCAACCTTGTCAAGCTCATTTATTGCTCATGTCGATTGTTGTTATCGTGCGTGTACTTGTAGAGCAATCGACTGGTGAAGATGGAAGGCTTGGAGGCGAATGTGGCGCTGGAAGAGCTCTATCTGAGCCACAACGGCATCGAGCAGCTCGAAGGCTTTACGCAGCTGGTACGTTTCGCTGAGTATGGTTATCCGTTCGTATCCGGCTTCGTGCATATCTCCTAGCGTCTGGCGAATCGGTTTTTCAATCTGACAATGCTGTTGCTCTGCAGAAAAAACTGACGACCATGGACATTGGCGCGAACCGCATCGCGTCGATCCCAGCCGAGATCCGGGAGCTGTCGGAGATCGAGGATCTCTGGCTTAACGACAACAAGATCGAGCACTTCAGCGACGCCGAGAAGCTGCTGCCGTTGAGTGGCACGCTGCGCACGCTCTACTTGGAGCGCAACCCGCTCGCGAAGGACTTTGAGTACCGCATGAAGCTCGAAGCGCTACTGCCGGAGTTGGACCAGATCGACGCCGTGCCGACCTCGAAAGCCCGACGAGTCCGGTAAAAAGCGCAGTGGTCGTCCACCAGAGTCTTCGGGACTTCGACAAACCTTCCTTCGTCGTCTTTTTCGGGTGCTAGCAAGCCAACCAACAGTGTGCTCAGCCAGTCAAAACAGATCGCCATGCGCTGCTAAGACACGAACACGCTGATGGCTCACGTCTCGCTGCTGCTCTCCGTCGACGTTGTCTTGCGTCCATCGTGCGGGTTCCCATTCTCGACGTACACTTTCGCAGGCGGTGGGTGGGCACTGCAGCTGATGCAGATGCAGATGACGCACAGGTTGTTCACGAACACGAGCCACGAGCCGCAGTGGAGACAGCGCTGACTGCGAACTCTACCTTTGTAGATCGGGACGCTCAGCAGTGCGAGGAGACCCGTCGCAGAGAGCACAGCCGGCAGTACCCAGCCAGTCGGACGCTCTTGCGGCGTGGGTACGGAGCGCACGCGGATCACTTCGCTGAACGTAGCTGGCGGCAGCGCGCTTTCGCTGATCGTGACCGAGCAGTTGACGACGCTGCGCCAGTACGACGCGCCGAACTTGGTCGTGCGCTCGATGATGAAGAGCGTGAGCGCGTAGCCGCTCAGGTACGTTGACGCCGCGCGCTTGGGCATCGGGCACTCGACCACAGTCTCGTCTGTGAGCGTGTCTCGCCTCGCGAACCGGAACACGCGCCGATCCTGGCTCACGCTGAGTCGCTGGAGGTCGTTCAGCGGACACGAGAGGTTCCACGTCTCATCTGCACCGCGTGTCGGCACGGGCTTCGTGCAGCACTGCAGACAGAACTGCTGCCGCGACTTGATCGGATCCGTGAACTGCGTCGCGAACGCATAGTCTTTCTGGAAGCCTGAGGCTGCTGTGGCGTTCAGATCCTGGCAGCTGTTGAGCGTGAAGCCGGCGTAGCACTGGTCGAGCAGCCACGCGATGGGCGACTTCTTGTCGAGCGACTGGATCGCGCCATAGATGCCGTACGTTCGCTGCGTGTGATCCAGACGGGGACGTCAATGCTGAGTTGGTGACGCAATCACAGAGGGGAAGCACACGTACCTGGTTGCTCGCTGTAGCCCGCGATGCTTGAGAGACGAGAAGCAGAAGCACGGGGAGCAGCAGTCGCCAGAGAGAGCACCAGCGCCAGCGAGAGCTCATGATGCAAGGAACGAGAGCAGCAGAGCGTCTTTGGCATGCATACCATCAGAGTCTGCCGTCGTGAGAATGGGAAGCTGCGCGTTCCTGGTTTGTCGGAGGTCGGTATAAATACCAGAGCGAGGCTGAAAATGGCGACAACCTACCCTGAACTCGGTGAGTCGATTTCGACTTCGAGCTGCTCCTCGTCTGTGCGAGTCTCGACCTCAACTGTCCAACTCATCCGATGGCACTCAACCACGCGAGACTTGCTGTCCTAGATTGCTTGGCTACAGCGGGTTGCTGCTGCTGCTGCTGCTCTCGCCCGTCTGTCGCGTCACCAGCGCTCGATACATGCCACTCGGGATCTTCATGAGCACGTCGTGCGTGCCTTGCTCGACGATCTGTCCCTCGTGCGCAACGGCGATGATGTCGGCGTTGCGGATCGTCGTGAGTCGATGCGCGACCACGACAGTCGTGCGCTTCTTGAGCGCGAGTAGCCGATCGAGCGATTCCTGCACGACACGCTCGCTCTCGTTATCGAGTGCGCTCGTGGCTTCGTCCAGCAGCAGCACCTCGGGGTCTCTCAGGATCGCGCGCGCGATCGCGATGCGCTGCTTCTGTCCGCCCGACAGCTGCGCGCCGCAATCCCCCACTGACGTGTCGTACTGCTGCGGGAAGCTCAGGATAAACTCGTGCGCGTTCGTCATCTGCGCGGCTCGGACGATGTCTTCGCGCGTGGCGCCGCGCTTGCCGCCGCTAATGTTGTCGGCGATCGTGCCCATGAACAGCACGGGCTCCTGGGACACGAGCGAGATGTGGTCGCGAAGCCACGCGAGGTTCAGGTCGCGCAGGTCGTGGCCGTCGAGCAGCACCTGGCCCTCGAGGGGATCGTAAAACCGTTCGATGAGCGCGATCGCGGTGCTTTTCCCGCAGCCGCTGGCGCCGACAAGCGCCACAGTCTTGCCGCTCGGGATCTTGAGGCTGTAGTTCTTGTAGATGAGCGTGCTCTTCCGGTTCGGGTACGCGAACGTGACGTTCCGGAGCTCCAGTTCGCCTTTCACGGCTTGCAGAGTCTTGCCTCCTCCGCTTCTCGACGTGCCTCGATCAGCACTACCACCCGTTGACAGTGTGGAGCCAATCGCTGCGCTAATGGGCGGAACGCGGTCGAGCGTACCGAACACGCGCCGTGCTGCATCTTGGACACGCTTACTGTCCGCGACGTTCTGCGTCGAGACGCCGAGGCTCATGGCGCTGAGCATAATGCAGATGATGACCATGAACATGTCTTCGAACGAGATCGTGGCGGCCGACACGAGTTTGCCCCCGTACCAGAACAGGAAGCCGCAGGCGCAGAAGATCACGCCCTGCGCAAAGCCAAAGCCCGCGCCGCCCATGATCCCAGCGCGGTACTCGCACTGCCCCACCATGCCCAGGAGTTTCTTGTACGCAGCGAGCACGACCGGCTCCATGTGGAACGACGCGACGGTGCGAATGCCTCCAATCGCTTCAGAGAGCAGCACGCCAGCGTACAGATTGTCCGTCATCTGCTCCGCATCGACATTTCCGCCCAGGATGAGGCGCATCTGGATCTGCGTCGCGATGCCGAGCACGGGGAAGATCGCGAGCAGCACGAGCGTCATCTGCCAGCTGTGGTAGAACGCGATGCCAAAGCCGATCGAGAGCGTCAGCAGCGTCGCGAGCGTGCGGTTGAGCGCCTCGCTTGTCATCGACTGCAGGATCGCGCAGTCGGTTGTCAGCCGCGTCGTCAGTACCCCCGAGGCGTTCTCGTCCAAGTCGAACCAGCCAATCTCCTGTCGCAGCATGGCGTGAAACAGCATCGAGCGCACACGAGTCGTCAGGCGCTCCGAAGCCACAGCGAACGAGTAGTTCTGAAGTATGTACGACGCGCAGTAGGTCACTGCGAGGATCAGGAACGCGATCGAACAGACCCGTCCCTTGGTTTCCATCTCGTCCGCCGACAGAGTCGTGTCGTAGAAGAGCACGACGACTTTCGTCATGAGCACGCCCCAAATCGGGAACGTCGCGCTATTCACAACCCCTCCGAGCACGCCTGCAGCGATGTACCTGGCGTCAGGCACGCTGAGTCGCCACACACGCGCTGACGATGTCTTCTTCGTCTGCCTCGCTCGATTCTCGATGCTTTTCGGCGAGCTTTGGAAGTTGAGATCGCGTCCGTTCTGCTCGCCACCTTCGCGCGAGCTCGAGTTGCCGCTATTGATGAGCTGGGCAACCGCTGCGACGCGGTTGCTCTTCGGCAGAGCCTGTTTCTTCGGTTGCGCAGATCGGGGAGTCAGCGCTGTCGTCGTCGTCGCGAACGTTGTGACAGCAGACGTGTTCCGGCCAGCTGTGGCGTAATGCGAGGACGAAACGAAGCTCGTAACGCTGTCGCGAGGCTCCGGGTATCCTTCATTGTCCGAGGTGTTGTCTGAGATTGCCCGCGACTGCTGCTGCTGGAGTCGGTACTCTCGATCCTCCAAGTCGGTGGCTTCAACGCTGCTCGTTATCTGGCTTGCAATCTTGCTGTCTGTGTGGTCTCGTGCAAAGCCTCCCGAGATGGTGCTCGGAATGAGATCAGGCTTCTTCACACCTCCGTTATTGATACAAAACTCGGACTTGGCTGAGTGCGACGACGTCTTCTCCTGGATCTCAACGAGAGCTCGGTAGTGACCGCCGGGTATCTGCATCAGCGCCTCGTGCGAACCGTCCTCGACGATCGTCCCACTACTGATCACGATGATCCGGTCGACATCGCGGATCGTGGACAAGCGATGCGCGATGATGATCGTCGTGCGCTTTCGAGTCGCGAGCAAGCTGTCGAGCGACGCCTGCACAATGCGCTCGCTCTCGGTGTCCAAAGCGCTTGTTGCCTCGTCCAGAAGAAGGATCGCCGGATTCTTGATGATCGCGCGGGCGATCGCGATCCGCTGCTTCTGGCCGCCTGAGAGCTGCAGTCCGTGCTCGCCGACTTCGGTGTGAAAGCCATCTGGGAATGCCGAGATGAACGCGAACGCGTTCGCCTGCTTGGCTGCGCTGACCACTTCCTGCTCGGTCGCGCCTGGCTTCCCGTGCGCAATGTTCGCTGCGATCGTATCCGCAAACAGCGTGGGTTCCTGTCCAACCAGCCCGACTTGGTCGCGCAGCCAGCCGACATGGAGTGCTTTGAGATCATGGCCATCGAGGAGCACTTTGCCGACGTCTGGATCGTAGAAGCGCTCGATCAGCGAGATGATCGTGCTCTTGCCGCTGCCACTTGGTCCAACGAACGCAATCTGCTGTCCTGCAGCGATCCGCAGAGAGTAGTTGGCGCATACCGCCACTTCGGGGCGAGACGGGTACCGGAAGCTCACGCTCTGCAGCTCGATCTCGCCGCAGACGCTTTCCAACTTGATGCCTCTATCCGCGCTCGGGTTGATCCTGGACTCGCGACCGATCACCTCGAAGACGTCGAACGCAGCTGCTCTCGCTGAGAACACTGCCTGGAGACTCGGTCCTGCTTGGCCGAGACCCATGGCTCCCATGATGATGCACGAGAATACCGTCATCACTCTCCCGCCGTCATAGCAACCGGATCCGGTGCATGAAGTATCGCCGAGCTGGTCGCTCGCAACGAGGACAGTGCCGTAGAACATGCCGAACGAGTAGGTGCAGAGCATGAATGAGAACATGACGCCCGTGCCAGTACCGACCGCCAGCCCTTTCTGGATCCCAGCTCTCTCGGCGAGCTGCAGGAAACGGTCGTACTTTGCGCTCACCTGCTGCAGCAAGTTGAACGAGTGCACGGTGCGGATGCTGCTCAGCGCCTCTTCTGCGACAGCCCCGGCGCTGCCGTACGCCTCGATGCTGCGCTGGCTCGCAGTGGTGAGCGACCGCACCATGAAGAATCCGACGCCAGCGAGGAACGGCGTGAACGCGATGAGCACCAGCGCGAGCTTCCAGCCTTTGGCGAGTCCGATGAGAATGCCGCTCACCGCCATGGCTGCAAAGTTGATGCCCTCACCCATCTTCCGCCCCATGCCGTTCTGGATCGTGAGCATGCGGTCGGACACTTTCGTCGCGAGTGTCGTGGGGTCGTTGACGTCGAACCAGCCGATCTCTTGGCTCAGGATCGCGTGGATGTACTCTTCTCGTACTCGCTTCGCCTGTCGGGACGCTGTGATGCTCCAGCACGCAACCTGAGCGAGTCCGGTGAAGAACACCGCGACTCCGAGCCACACAAAGCGGAGCGCGACCTTGGTGATCCCGGAGAGCATTGCGTCTGGGTCTGGGGGTGCTCCTCCCGAGCTGCTGGATCCTGGAGCTTGGTTGAACGAGTTCAAGATGTCCCCGAAGATCACGATCTGGAGCGGCTGCGATGTGCCCGTCGCGATCGCCGCGAGCGTCCCAACTACCATCATCACCATGTCGAGTGCATCGGCAAACTGGAAAAACTTGGCGACTGGAGCGAGCTGACCCTTGTTGACATCGGCGCCGCTCGACGTCTTCGCTGGAGACTCTCGCATCTCCTGTCGTTTACTGCTGGCTCGGTGATCGGGAGACGACTTGAGAGCTCTGGGTGCTTCGCGAGTCCGTTGACGTCTTGGTTGTTGAGCAGCAGAAATAGTCCTCGACAACATCTTGATCGGCGCTGCAGTCTCCTCCGGCATCGCGGTCGTTTCGAGTTGTGTCCCGACTGAGTCAGCTCGGCTCAGCTCAGGCGGCCTTCACGACAGACAAGCAAGCAAGCGTGAAAATGAAACAGAAAGGGAGGCAAAGTCGATCTACCTCCGACGTGCGCTGTGCTGCTCCAAGAGCTCAGGATTCTCCACCGACTGGGAACGCGTGCTACTGCTGTTTGTTTCTCGTTAAGCTCTATTGTATTTGCTGCTCTTTTTTACCTTCCGATCGAGAACTCCCACCTGCTCGCGTCGCCTCTCTTTCTCTTGTTTTTGTTCGGTTGCGGGCGGATGGGTTCTCCGTCGACTCGACATATTCACACGCTCGCGCCGCAGAACCAACTACGTCTCATACTCGTCAGTAGCTTCTTTTTCACGAATACCCACAGTGCGACGCGATTTCTTCTGGACTCTTTCCCCTTGTTCTTCTCCGCTCTCTCTCTCTCTCTCATTCTCTCTTGTCCTTCCTCGTGGCTCCAGCAATAAAAAGATCACTCACAAACACTTACAACGCCGAAGAACGTCGGTCATACGTTCCAGGTAGTCGGCGTGACTGATGGTGCTGGAGCCGCTGGTGATGCATTCGCAGGAGGCAGGTCGACTGGAGTCGATGGCGCCGCAGATGCTGACGCAGCGTGCACTGTGGCGGATCCGCCTCCGTTGACCAAGTTGTTGCCGCTCGAAGCAGGGGGCGGCGCATTCGCTAGTTCATCTTGCCGTCTTGCGTCGAAGCTGATATTCCGGAGCATCGTCGGTGCGTCCGGAAAACCAGACATCTCTGGTCGAGCTGGAATCCGCTCGTAGACGCTCACGAGATCTTCATCCCCGTTGGCTCCCAGCCCCATCACGCCGTTGAACCCGAGCTGCAGACTTTCATCGAGGTTGATCTGGCCAAGATCCACGTCTTGAGGCAGATCCTCTCCATTTTGCCCCGCTCTGTCGGAGCTAGCGATCGCAGCGCGCTGCTTGCTCAGCTCTTCCATGTGCTTCCGGAACCGCTCGATCTCGCGCTGGTGCTTCTCTTCTGCCTCTCTCATCGCTGCAACAAGATTCGAATCTCTCTCGTCAAACGCCGACCGGGCGATCTTCAGACGGTCCTCCATCCCAAGCACCTTGCGCACGAAGTTCGGATCCGACACCGAACCGACCGAGACGCCGCGTTCCCATTCGCCTTGCTTCGGGAAGAGATCCTCCGAGTTGAGCGCGATCTCGCTCGATGCGTGAACCAGCGGGGCTGGATGGGATCGATTGACATCGCTGGAAGCGAAGCTGGAGGCGCTGGAGCCCACGCTTGTCACGCTTCCGTCGGGGTAAAACCCTGCCGCGCCGTCACGAGGTCCCTTGGAGAGCGAATCCGCGACAGGTGCTTCCTTCAGCACCATACCCGTCGCATTCGAACCGCCGGGGATGACTTGAGCTGAGTTACCCAGGACACTCTGTGGTGGGCTCGCAGAGCTGGCTGTCGAACTCGCGAGCGACGCAGTCTGGTTGGTCGCCGAGGCGTCCGCATGTGCGGGCTCCGGAAGCGCGTACGCTGGACCAGTCAGGCTTCTTTCGAGCGCAACTGGAGCCGGAGACAGCATGTGACCCGGAACCTGCTGGAGCTGCATGGACGCCATCCCTGGAACCGACACAAAACTCATCTTCGCGACGTGCGGAAGCGGCTTCGACGAGAACGAGTGCGGCTCTGGCGCTTCTTCCCACACATCTTCCGTCACGTGCGGCAAATTGTTGATCTTGCCCTCGGTCACAAGGAACGAAATCGAGTCCGCGATGTCTTCCAGATCCGGTTCGAGGATTCCAACGTCCAACGCGAGCTCGCACGCCACGTCGTGAGTGCTGTCGGAGAACAAGTTGAACGGGAACTTAATCTCCTTCGACTTGCCGTCGATCGTCAGGCGCAGATACAACACGATGCTGTGCTCGTTCTCCGGATCCTTCTCTGCTCTGATCTCGTGGCGTCTGCCACGCTTCCGTGGAGCCATGTTCGCGTTGTTTGTGCTGCCTGATGCTGAGAGCGAGCGACTGTTCGCCTGCTCCTGGTGAACTGGAGCGACCGCGTGGTCGCCTTGGACAACAAGACTCGGGCGCCTCAGATGACTGTAATCCAGCACTGGTTCCACCAGCGCTCGCGATTGTGCAGGCTCAGCAACGGCGACAGCTGGCGGGTTCACTGCAACCGCGAGCTGCGTCGCAGGCGGTAATGTGGTGCCTTCCGAAGCTGGAGCGCCTTCTTGAGCGACAATCTCTCCGCGCTGCTTCTCTTCGTCGGAAGACGAAGCAGCAGCTGGCACTGCTTCGTCTTCCGAGTACTCCTCTGCGTTCTCGAGCTCCAGGCGATGTCCGCGGCCACCCATGACGTTCATGCGGTTGTTCTGGATCTTCGTCTCGCTTCCTGGCATCGTCGCTAGAAACTGGTTCACGTTGTGATCCACATCCTTCTTCCCGGACAGCGGTCCATCTTCAGAACCATTCGCTGGCAGTGCTGCAGCTGGAGCCGGGACAGCAACTGCTGGTGGAGCCAATGGCGCTGCGATAGCCTGCTGCTGAGATTGCTGTCGCGTGACCTGATCTGCTGGCGGGTGCGTCGGAGGCAAGTCGATCATGCGATGCTTGCCCGCCGACTTCTCTTCCGACGGAACATCGCCTCGCGACTCCGACGACCCCAAGGGATTGACTCCACCAGCAACTGCTGCCGCACTCTCCGTCGCCGATGTCGTCGACAGCTCTCCAGGCTCGAGCGAAAGCGACGGAAACATCTTCCGTCGGTCCGTCACATTCGACTGGTCAGCACCCTTCGAGCAGCTCTCCATGTTCAGCTCCTCAGCAAACGACTCCTCGCTCACGTGCGCCAGGCGCTTCTGCTCTTGCTTCATCTCGCGCTCGAGCTCGTCTTCTTCCAGACACCGCACCATTTCGCCGTCGTCATCTTGCGCTTTCAGAAACGGGTGGTCCAGCAAGTACTCTGCCGAGACGTCGATGAGTCCGTTGCCACGCGACAAACAGAGCTCAATGAAGTCCTTCGCTGCTTGGCTGACGATCCGCTGCAAGCCCCGTGGACGGATGCCGGCGGTCACCTTCTTATAGATCTGCGCAGGGTTGATGCATTCCGAGTACGGAACCTCCTTCGTCACCATCTCGAGCACGCACATGCCGAACGCGTAAATGTCCACTTTTTCGTCGTAGCTCTCGTCGTACAGCTCCGGCGCCATGAACTCCGGCGTGCCGAGCACACTCTGCGCGCGCGACTTCTTGTGCACCGCCAGCTGCGTGGAGAGCCCGAGGTCACCGATGCGCAGGTCGCCGGTATTCCCGTTGATGAAGATGTTGTCGCACTTCAGGTCGCGGTGGATCACCGGCGGGTTCTGGCTGTGCAAGTAGTGCAGCCCCTCGAGGATCTGGATGCACCAGCGCTTGATGATCTTCCACTTGACGAACTGCACGCGCTTGATGTACGACTTGAGCGTGCCGGACGTCATGATCTCCGTGATGAACACCACCTGGTTCTTCTCCTTCGAGAACCACGAGCCGTAGAAGTTGATAATGTTCTTGTGCTCGAGTCGCTGGAGCAGCTGCACTTCCTGGATAATCCGCGTCTTCTCGGCGCTCGGCAGCACGCCAATGTCGATCGCATTCCACGCCACGTCGATGCCCTGGTCCGTGTCGTACGCCTTGTACACGGTCTTGTACGCGCCCGTGCCGAGCTTGATGTCGAATCGGATGTAGCGACCGCGTGGCGAGTGCTCCACCGGCCGATCGCCTTCGTCGCGCTTGTACACGCCGCCTTCGTCCATTGCGCTGCTATCTACCTGTGCTTCTTGTGCGCACGCTGCTCCGCTGGAGCTCGTCGGTCTGTCTGGTCTGCCTGTTCTCCCTGCTTTGCTGTCGTTTGGTTGCACCGGTTACGCAATGCGCATCGATGCTCTAGCGCGCTCTCCTCTTCTCCTCTCTATCCGACAGCCGCGTCAGCTCGATGCTCGTCCGCCGCAATAAAAAAAAACGCACGCCTTCAGCACTGCGCGAGTGACGCACGCGAATCGATACCGCCGTCGATGAGGACACCGAAGAGGAACACACGCACACGCACACGAGCTCGACGGCCACCCGATCTCGCTCGCTCGCTCACACAAGGACGAGAGACCGACGCCTTTGCGCTGCGCTCGACTGCGAGACGAACGCGCTGGGATGTGGAGGGACAGGGGGGAAGGCAGGCGGGCAGTGCGTCCAGATACTATCGAGAGTGTGCGCGCGGAGGGAGGCGGTGGTGCGGAGAAGTGGGGGAGTGGCGCTCGCTGCGTCACGCGCGGGCTGCTTCGCTTTGCGCTGCTTCTTCCGCGCCGCTGCGGTGCTCTCCGCTGGCTGCGTTTTTTGGCTCGGGCTGCCAATGCCAACAGACAAGCCACGGGCAAAAAGCGCTTTTCCAGGCGGCGGGCCGGCAGGTCTGTGCGCTCTGGTATGGGTTTCGGACCGTGAGAATAGGGAGATTTCACTTGCTGTTTGCAAGGGACTGAAGTGGGTGGGCGGGTCTGATGGGAGAGGAAACCCGTTTGCGACCCGGACCACCCGTTCTAGTGGCGAAAACGGAGGGGAAAAACCAAAACACCTTGCTGGGGTTTTACTTCTCCAGCGAAAGCGAGGTTTTGCGATGCATGTTGTGTCTGGCAGCGGATTTCCGATTTTGCAATCGTGAATGGCTCGGCGAGCGTGCAAACTGCCGAGACGCTCCCATCTCACGATTAGGGGTTGCGAGAACAAGAGAGAGATTCTCTGAAGCAGCTGGTTTGTCGTACTTTGCCGAGGCGCCTCTGCTCTGCGGCAAAAAAGCCAACCCGCGGGCGAAATAGCTCCGAAAATCCACCCGCCCTTCGGTTTCTCGCGAAGCTCGGCACTTCAACATTTACTCTGCGGCGAGCTCACTGTCGCCTCCGCAATGATGATCTCAATCGACAGTGGTGCACGAATGTCTCGGCTTGGTCGCTGCGAATGGTCATTCGTGGAGCATTTGCTTTCCCTCCGGGCGTCAAAGTTCTGCCTCCGCATACCTATACAAACCTGGACTCCTCCGCCTGAGGGAATCCAACAACAAAAAGCCGAGGAAGCACAGCGATATCTGCATTTCCGCATTCGAGCTCATGAGGACAGTGAACGCCAATGAGTCCATTTGATGGTAGCCATTTCCACGCCATAAGTTAGTTGTCCATTCACACACACACACACACACACACATGCAGCCCTCCTCACTGGCGCTGATGCCCGGCTGCCGCTATTGCCGTCGTTGCCGCGAACGCCTTCGAGTGGCGCACGCAGCAGCCGAAGCGCTGTGCCCACTTGGAGCAGCTCGGGACCGCGCACCGTGTGCCCCCGCCGTGCGAGCGGCAGCGGCCCTTCGAGATCGCGCCTTTCTTGCACCCGGGCTGCTTGCAGCGCGCGCCGCCGCCGTGGGACTTGCAGAAGCCACGCGACTGCACCGGCCGGAAGCAGCCGCTCGTGCAGCAGAGCTTCATGCCTTTGTGCACCGCGCACTTCGCCATGTGCTGCGCGACGCGCAGGCAGCCCGTCACCGCGCAGTGCTGCCCCGTCACGGTCGACGGGGGGTCCAGCTCCTCGATCGCGAGAGCGTCGCTTGTGTTGCTGCTGTCGCCTCTGCTGCTGCTGCTGCTGCTGCTGAGTGTATCAGCCATGCCGCTTGTTGACCGTGATGGCGTCGACGGCGCCGCTTGGGCTTTAGAGAAGAGGTCTTGGATCTTGCTCGGCAGGCGCGGCGTCAACGGACTCTCGTGTCGCGCTCGCTTGCTCTCCTCGCGTCGCTTCTGCGTGACAGCACGCGGTTGGCGCGCGTGTCTGCTTGTGGTGCTCGTCTCCGGGCTGTGGGACGAGCTCCACGACGCGATGTGGTAGAGCTTGTCCGCGATCGGCGACAGGTGCGGCGCGCTTGAGGGCAGTGTCGACGAGCCGGCAGTGGGGTTGCTGCCAGCTGGCGCGGTGGCTGCCTCCAGAGTTGCTGCTGCTGCTGGGAGTGGCGTTCGCAAGCCCTCGTCGGCGACAGCGCAGGCGCCGCCGTCACTTGCACCAGCGGCGATCGTGAGGCTGGGCAGCGGCACTTGCTCTTCTTCCTCGCTGGAAGGCATCGGCGTTGGCGGCGAAGAGGATTCGTCGTGCTGCCCGAGCAGCAGCATGAGGCTCATCGCGGCCGCTTCCGCGCACTCCGGGACGCCAGCAGCGGCAAGTTGGAGTCGGCTGCTGCTGTCGCAGCGGAGGCGGCGGGCGAGCGGCGGCTCTTGGGGGGCCGGGTTGAGCAGCTCCAGGATGTTCATCGTGCGGTGACGCAACAGCGGAGATTATCAGGTTGCTGGAGGTGCCAGCAGGAAGGCGCAAAACGGGGACTGCGTGCCGGACGACGCTGCTGTGTTCTCGCGCGAGCGGATGCGCCGCAGACGCTCACTCACTCGAGAACACACGCGAAGCGCGCCATCCCAACTGTCTCGAGCTCTCGCGAGATTCGCTGACGCGAGAGCCGTCACATATTTTTCGAGCCCTGCAGCGCTCGAAATCTGCGACGAGGGGGATGCGCCGTGACGCTCGCATTGTTGACACTGCGCTCGGCCAACCAGCGACGAGCAGCCGGCCGCGGATCGTTTCGCGCGAGATGCGGCGCGCGCTCGCGTCACCCGCGCGAATATCGGCGCGCGATGCGGCGCATCTGCGGCTCCGAGCCGCCTCCGCTGTTCTTCCCTGGCGCAGTCGAGCGCCCCCGCAGCTTTCCTCCGTTTCCGAGACCGGCGATCCCCCGTCTGGAAATGGCTCCCGACTGGCTGTCACAGAATCTCGCGAGTTTCGATATTCGCGGCAGCTGGCGCTTGCAAAGCACGCACTTTCCTGTGACGAGTGCCCGCCTTTTCAAACGAGATCAAAGCAAAACGAAGGCTGAGATTCGCTGGCTTGGATCTGCTGCCGAGAGTCTTGAGGTATCAGTTTGTATGGGGATTGCGAAGAGAGAGAGCTGTCTCAAGCACAACTCGCACACTGAAGCCATGACTGCTGACTATTAGGTTGTACAAGGATATCATGTCTTGGCTGTCCCAATCGCATTCTGATGCTGTGATTCCTCAGGATCGCATTGAATTCGGCTCAAGATGCGGTGGGAAAGCAACTTCAACGCGAGATTCGAGGACGCTCAGTTTGCAATTTCACGCGGAGTTTGTATGGCGTCGTCCGCCCTTTTTACGACGAATATGACAGGCGAGGAGCTGGCAGTTTTCGGCGTCA
>JAADWH010000363.1:0-25298 GCA_023335995.1 Globisporangium nagaii
TGATCTGTCTCGAATGCACCAAATGCTCGGAATCGCCTCTAGAAACAAACACCCTGCCAGAAGCCACAGGTATCCACCAGCATTCTCTTCCATAGGTTGTCTGCTTGTTTTTGCCACAATCGCACTGCTCGACTTTAACGATTCGTGATAGTTTTTGGCTGACAGCATTTTAGTTTGTGCTATTTCAAATCAATGCCATTTTCGACAGCTTCGAAATTATGATGTCGTTGACAAGCGTCAAATTGCCAATCGCAAATATCAACATCAGCGTTCTCGATCCAAATCAATTCGCGATGGCGACGGGGTTGCGCAACTGGCGGTGCGTCCGTGCGCGCGCTGTCTTGCATGCACATGCGCGGCTGTCGTGGGGATGCCACGCAGAGTCGATTGCTCACTTATGTATATGCTGTTTGCTGCTGCAGGGGCGAGATCATCGAAGTGAAGGCGGGCGAGAGCGAGCATCCATCCGCGTCGCACTCAGCGCTTGATGACGACCACCTCGCGCCAGCGAAGAGCTACGAAGGCAGCGAGCGCGCAGCGGAGACCAAGCGTGAGGCTGTGTCCGAGCCCCCTTCACTCTCTGCAGACGCGCCGCTGAGGAAAGCGAAAAGAGAGAAGAAGAAGAGGAAAGATGATGCAGAGGTGGTGCTGCGCAAGGACGAGTTCGGTCGCGACGTTCCCGCAGAGAAGACAGCGACAGATGGCAAGAAGCACAGGAAGAAGCGCGAGAAGAAGTCCAAGAAGACGAGCAGAGCTAGACGCAGTCGGTCGCGGTCGCGGTCGCGATCGCCGAGTGAGCCGCGCGGGCTGTTGGTGGGCACGCCGCCTCCCGCAGATCCGTACCGACCTCAGGTGAGCCTCTTGTAGAAGTCTATGAGTGACTCCTGTATGCTCTAACTGAGCGCCTACTGATGCTGCGACAGCTCGACGAGAACCGCCACGAACGCGCTCGCGACCATAATGGACGCCGGCGATCTCGACGGAGTCCGAGCCGAAGTCGCTCGCGAAACCGAGAGCGCCGCCGCCGCAGCCACAGCAGCAGCCACAGCAGCAGAGACAGAAGACGTCGGCGGCGATCGCGCTCCCCAAGCAGAAGCCGCAGCCGCAGTCAACCACGGAGCGCACGACGAACGCGTCGCGACTCGCCTGATGCGAACAGGCAGTGGACGCACGACGCGTTCGAGAACCGCAGTCCGAGCCCCGAGCGCCGCCAAGTGGATCCGTTCTACACGCCCGAGCCCGAAGCCTGGGTCTCCAGAGCCGGCGGCGTCTACATGCCCAGGAAGGCGAACTGATAGCTGTCCATGATGAAGTTTTAAGCGAAACGGGGAGGGGGAGTTTCTATTCGACAACGAGCTGAGTCGATGTGAAACGCGCCTATTTGTACCACTTCCTCACTGACGCTGCCGATTCGCTGCGGAGATGAGCTCTTCGTTGCTGCGTGACTGGGATGAAGGTTCTTGCTGCCTGTGCGTCTTGTGTGTACAGATGGTAAGGCGTCGTGCATGCACCGCTAATCTACTGTGTCTGTCTCGCAACAGCTTCGAAGGGCCGACGCAAGAAGCTGCTCGAGTGGTTCCGCGACCGCTTCGCGCGCGCGCAGTACACGGGCGAGCTGCTCGAGACCGAGTGCGGCGCCGACGTCTCGCTCTTCCTCGCGCGCGTGCTCGTGTGGATGCATAAGACTGTCGGCGTCTCGCAGCACGATCACCAGCAGCGCCGTCAGCCTGCAAAGAAGTGCTTCGCGCTCTCAGAGCAGCTCGCGTGCGTCCAGATCTTCCTCACCTCGGCCAACGTGCACGTGTACTACCGCGAGTTCCAGCAAGCCGACGGACTCCCACTGCTGATCCGAGTGCTGGGCATCCAGGAGCCGCAGGCTGCAGTGAGCGACGCAGACCGACAAGTTGTCGTGGAGCTGCTGCTGCGCATCTCCCAGCGAGGACGCGCTTACAAAGAGGAGATCAGTCGCTGCGACGGCGAGATCGCGATCATTCGAGGCGCGCTCGCGGCGCAAGAGCGCTGCGGTGGCAACGATGGCGACCCGATGGCGCCAGCACCGCTATGGGACGCGTGTCGTGACTTGCTGCTGGAGCAAATGGTCGGGAACCCAAGCAGCCTCGCGCAAGTGCACTCAGCGCTCCTGTTCATGCTGCAGCGCCACGAGAACAAGGCGCTCCAGGTGTTTGGCGCGCAGATCCTGCGCCACCTCATCACGCCCGGCTCGTTCTACGTGGACATGACGTATCGGCGTGCGAAAGAGTACGAGCTCGTGCCGCTGGCGGTCGGGATTCTCCAGTCGAGCGACGTGCAGCTGCAGCACGAAGGGCTCGAGCTGGTGCACTCGCTGCTGCAGAACGAGCACCTGCAGGTACGAAGTAGTGGTGAATGAACCGCTTCATGCTGATGGTGATGGTGATCCAGAGCGCGGTTAGCAACTCTGTTGGACTCTCGTGTGCAGAGCATGATCTGCAAGGCGCTGATGGAGTGGGTCAAGAACGCCGCAGTGTCATCCGAGTCGTACGTGCACTGTTTGTGAAGGCTTGTGGTGTGCGAAGACGAGAGTGCGACTCAAGAGTTGCTTTGCTCTCTCTCTCTCTCTCTCTCTCTCTCTCACACACACACACACACACACACACACACACACAACACTTGCTGTCAACCAAAGTGTCGAGGAGCGGTTCGGGTCCGTGCAGTTCTCGCGCGAGCACGAGACGTTCTCGCACATGCGCTCGCAGTTCGTGCATGCGGCGCAGTCCGTGAGCACGCTCATGAACTCCACGCCCGCGATCCTGCCCATCATGGTACGATCCGATCCAGCATGCCGTCACTTGTCAGCAACTCACCGAGCTGTCATGGGTGTGGGACTGACAGCTCCAGCAGTTCGAGATCTTGGTGCCGCTCGCGTTCGCGCTCGTGGTTGAGCGCGCGCGGTCGCTCAAGTGGCACGCGGCGGCGATCGCGATCCACTACATCTTCACGAACTCTAGGACGGCTGCAGCGGCGCATCTGTCGCAGATCTTCTCGGTTTCCAAGGCAAAGCTACTGACGTGGAAGCAACCTCTTGACGACGAGCCCGAGAGCCTCGCGATGGCGCTGCTGCAGAGCGACGAGCACCAGCGACTGCTGGCGCTGCAGTTCTTCCAGAATGGCTGGCGCAAACCCGTCTCCAGCCAGCAGCAGCAGCAGCAGGAGCTCAAGTGCCAAGACGGCGAAGAGGACGTGGACAGTGAGCTGAGCGCGCTGGCAGCCGAGATCGACACCACGATGCGCGACTTTGTGTCGGAGCTGCAGGTGCCGAGCCACCACGACCCGACGAGCGACGAGCGCGACCTGTACTGCGACGCCATGGACCAGCAGCGCGAGCAGCAGATGCGTGCGACGCTGCAGCGCCACTTTGCGCAGTTCCGCGGTGGCATCTCAGCCCCGCTGTCGCCATCACCAGCACAGTCGTAATGATACACAAACGCACACACACCTGGTCGTCTCGCTCAATGATGCTACGTTAGATTCAGTTGTCCTCCGGCACAAAGTTCTCCTCGAGGTACCGCGAGAGGCTCTGCAGCTGCTCCGAGACGATTGTCACTTTCTCGCGGCTCAGCGCAAAGTCCTTCTCGGCGCCGTACGTGCTGCGGCCGTACGTGCGGTAGTCCGACACGAGGTGGATGTGGCTCGCGAGCTCCGTGTGGATCTCCTTGATCAGCTGCAGGAACTCGGTCGACGACTTGTTGAACGCCGCCGTGGCGCTCTCCTCGGACGAGATGCGCGGCGCCACGTGGCTCATCGCGGCCGCGGCCGTGCGCAGCGCCGCCACGAGTTTCTGCGTCGTGGGAACGACAACAAAAGATGGCACGGGCTGCGAGTTAGCATTGTGCAGAGACCGTGGAGACGCTCACCAGCAGGGAGAGCAGTGGAGACGCATCGGACGCACCTGCTCGACCGCATCGAGCGACTGCAGCACGGCGACGTGGCGCGAGGAGCTCCACGGATCGCTCGCGTCCGAGAAGTGCACGCGGCCGTCCAGCTCGCCCTCCATGTCGGCTTGCTTTTCTGGTGTTTGTTGTTGTTTTGAGATAAGTGCTGATGCGTTTGATTAGGCTAGTAAGCAGTGACCCTATATCCCTAAAAGAGGCGAGTGTGGCAAACGCAGCATATCAGATTCGATTGGGCTCAGACACAGACTCAGTTGCTAATCGAAGTCGAATCCTCGAGCTTGATCGAGCTTGGTCGAGTCCTCGGATCTGCGAATTCGTTGAGGGAGGCACAGACTTCACGGCGCTCCTCGCCTTCCACCCAAGTTGCTAACGCGAGCATCCTTGATGTAGAAGCTGGAACGAAATCGTCAGAAGAAGCCTCCAAGTCAGCGTTTGATCATCAGATGCAGACCCATCAGGCTAGGACGACGCGTCTGATCATCCTAATTCGAGCTTCCATGGATTGGTTTTATTTCAGTTTTGAGCTTCAACGGGTCATTTTTACTTCATTCCCGAAACCCTGCCCGAGCCCTTCCCAAAACATCCTCTTTTCTCAGACGAGTTTGACTGAGAAAAGCCGGACTCAGCAGTGAGCCACAGATCCAGTCTCAGACTCGGGTTCCTCGATCTCGCTGTCCAACTCGGTGCTCGCGAGCGAGTAGAAGTGCAGATGAGAGCTGGCAGATGGCGGGTTTCGCGGACTCTCTTGGCTCGACTATGCTGGCGCGAGGCAGCAGAGCTGGCCGATCCGGCTCGTTCTTGCGAAACCCGGTCGAGCCACTTTGCACGCTGAACTCTGCGGCGGTTCTCTCTGACGGTTTCGCTCATTGTCCACTGCCACAACCAGCAGGGACGAGCACGAGCCGCCTCCCCCCCCCAGATCCACGACACACACGACCATGACGACTGTCGCCGAAGTCCGCGCAGACACGAACCGCTTCCGCGACGAGATCCACACCCTCGTGCTGCGCAACACGAAACTGCAGCGCGAGATCATGACGCTCAACACGGGACGCGAGCGCGCGGCGGCGCAGGGAACGCAGATGGCGCAGGAGCTCTCGGACGAGCTCGCGGCGCTCGACGACGAGCTGCGCCGCGTGCGCGCGCAGTGCCACTCGATGCGGCGCACGCTGAGCAGCCAGCGGTCCGAGGTCGACCGCCTCGGCGAGCAGATGTCGTCCGAGTCGTCCATGTCGTCCACGCGCTTCCGGCGCATGTCGTCTGCGATCCTCGGTCCCAATGGCGGCAAGCACGGCGGCGGTGGAGGCGACGGTCAGCTGGCGACGCCGACGGGCGAGCGCTCACGCGGCATGTCGATCGCGTCGTCGGCGATGAAGCGCCGTGACTCGGTCATGATGCGCTTCAAAGGCACGCTCGCGTCCAAGAAAGCCAACCCGGGCTCCACGCCACGCGCGCACGACGGCGATGGCAGCGGCAGCTTCAGCGACGACAACCGCGTGAGCGTCAACATCGACGAGGTGAGTCCGCTGCCGAGCCCGATGCCGCTCTCGGCAGGCTCGGGCAAGTCGATCGCCTCGTCCTCGTCGTCGAGCGGCGGTCGCCCGCCACTGCGCAACGGCTCGAGCAGCAACGTGCTCCACTACAAGGCGAGCGACGAGAAGAAGAGCGTCGCGGACTCGCACAAGGAGCACCTGAGCAACTTCCGCCGCTCCAGCAGGTCGAGTCGCAAAGTGCTCGACACGTCCGGCGCCGCGTGAAGCGTGCAGGGGCGAGCGTGAATGTGTACAGATATTTATGATGAGCAGCCGTCGTCATGGCGAGCGGCAGCGAATGGGGACGCTGATGAGTTTTGCATTTCGGACATTTTCATTTTTTGGTTCTTGCATTCTCTCACATGATCAAGTTCTATTGCCACACGACGACGACGACGGAGGTGGACGGGCGGGCGGCTTCTTCTTGGCGCAGCACGGCATGGCATCTCGAGACTCGCGACGGACGGACGGACGGACGACGGGAGGTTCACACACCACCACCATACAAAAAAGAGAGAAAAACCACGCAGCTCCCGCGTCGTGTCTTCGTCCTCGTCTCCCTCGCGCTCTCTCGTCTCGGGATGCACTTGCTCGTGAGCGAGTGCGGCTGGCTGGCTGCGTTCTGCATCTGGCTCTGCTTGCTTGCGTTCATTTTGTCTGCATCTCCACCATGTCTCTCTCCCCGTGCGTCTCTAAGGCTGCGGTGCGCCGGCGCCGGCTGGACCGCTCACGGACTTCTGGCGCGCGAGTTTCTGCGCCTTGAGCGACGCGAGCGTCGGCCGCTCGAACTGCGACTTGCCCAGCTTGCGGTTCACGTAGTAGACGCGGCCCGTGGAGCGCGACACCTTGGCTTCCCAGCCCACCGGCAGCGACACCTCCGGCAGCGCGTCCAGGTTGAACGACTCGCGGATCGGACGGTCCTTGCTCGTGAGCGCGGCGAGCTGCGGACGCTCCGAGTCCTCGCCCTTGCTGCCCGCGCGCTTGCTGCGCGCCGCCTTCGTGTCGTACATCGTCTTCACGGCCGCCATCTTGCCCTTGAGGTTCGTCATCGCGCCAGTCACGCCCACCTCCATACTCTTCACGATCGTGTTGCGCGGCGCCGCGAACGAGTCGCCGTGGCTCGACGTCATCGTGCCGTTCTGCGAGTCGCTCCCGCTCGAGTTGCGCTCGTCGTTGCCGTCGGCGCCGTTCTCGCCCTTGGGCTTGCCGCCCCAGAACTTCGCCTTCGTCATGCTCATGGCCGGCAGCAGCTTCGGGAAGTGCCGCGCGTCCGATGGCCGCACGTCCGACGTCTTCGAGCCGTTCACGTCGTCGTCGCCCGTGATCGAGTCGAGCATCACCTCCGACTTCTTGTCCTTCTTCGATCCGAGCGTGCGGAAGATCGAGCGCTTCTCCTTCGTTTTCTTCTCGAACTGCACGTGGCCGTTCGCGATCAGATCCTGCACCTGGTCCGTCAGCTTTGTGTTGTCCCCCTCGAGCTGCACCACGCGCTTCTCCTTGTCGCGCACAGTGTCTTCCAGCTGGCGGATCTTCACGTACAGACCGGCGTGGCTCATCTCCTTCTCCGACTTGTACTTCTCCACCTCGGCCTTGAGCGCCTTCACGGTCACCTTCAGATCCTCGTTCTTCGACCGGATCTTCGAGTTCTCCTCCTGGAGCTTCTCGATCATGCCGCCGGCGTCAGCAATGACGACGCTCGACACCGCGGCCGCACCGGCACGGCTCGCCTGCACATCCACAGCTGCAACGCTGTTGCGCTGCTCTTGCAAAAGCGCATTGCGCTCCTGCTCTTCCTGGAGACGAGCCTTGAGCTGGCTCAGCTGGTACACCATGTCCGCCTGCAACTTCTCCTCCTGCAGCGCCGCGAGGTACTTTGGACGCTGGATCTTCATGCGCGCCATGGCTTGCACGCGGATGATGCTCGCGCGCACCTTCGTGTACTGGTGACTGCAGAAATGCACGCAGCAAGAACAACAGCCGCAGCGTCAGTTATCCACACTCAACACAATCAGCAACAACAGGCTCCGTCACAAGCTCAACACACAACACGCACCGCAACACGAAGCCGCGCACGTATCGCTGGATGATCACGGCGTAGTGGTTGCTGCGCACTTCTGCGTAGTGCTTGCGTCCTTCGATGCCTCTCCAGCGCGCTTGCGCTTTCACGAGCCCATTCATAAACACGTTGTAGCGGCGCATCGCGATCACGCAGCGAATGACGGACTGCAACTTGATGATCGCAGCCAGCTGTCGCACATACTTGATGCGCTGCGTGAACGTCTTCATCACGCCCTGCAAGTACGTCGCCTTGGCGTCCAGGAACTTCTTGCGACGGTCCTCCAGCTCCTCGAGCACGCCCAACTGGAAGTACACGCGGGTCTTGCCCATCTGGTACTGCTCCGGCGTCGTCAGCTTGAGCTTCTCCATCAGCAGCTCGCACTTCTCACGCGCGGTCTCGCCCTGGCGAGGCACGAACAGCCAGAACTTGTCCAGGATCTCCGTGTGCTGCAAGCGGTTCGGGTACGCGGCGCGCGAGATGCGAATTGCTTCAATCACGCCAGCGCAACGCAGCTGCGAGACCACCATCGCCTGGTCCATCGTTGTCGAGCTCTTGATCGAGTTCGGCTTGATGCAGCGCACATAGTGGACCTTCGTGGCTTGGATCGTCGTCATGAGCTCTGCGAGACTCTCCTTGAACTGCGTACCGACCGTCGACAGCGTCAGTGCGCCGCCGCCGCCACGCTTTCGTCGCGCATTCGCGTCGGTCGCGACCACCTTGGGTTCGGGCTTCGGCTCAAAGAGCGCCGAGATGAACGGCTTGGACGAGCCGCGCATCAGCTCCGACAGGTCGGGCAGCAGCGCGTCCTTGTGCTTCTCGAGGAATCCGACCGAGTCGTACATCACCGGCGCGGCGTAGTGCTTGATCAGGAACTCCGTGCGCGACGTTCGCGGGAACTCGATCACGTGCGCCATGTCCTCCTTGTGCAGCGACGCCACCTTCGACATGAACGACTCCTCATTGCCCTTCGGACGCATGAGCTCTTCATTCAGCAGCGAGATGATGCCCATCTTCGACTCGATCACCGTCAGCACGTCCTGGTTGTCCGCGTACTCGATGTGGTTCCATGTGATGCCTTCTTCCTCGTACTCGATCTGCACGGTCTTGAACACGTCCTGCGTGAACTTCTGCTGCAGCTTCTCGTTCGCGTAGTTGATGCAGAACTGCTCGAACGAGTTGTGCTTGAAGTGCTCAAAGCCGAAGATGTCGAGCACGCCCACGTGGTTGAACATGTTGCTGTCGTCCGAGAGCGACAGGTTGATCGACGTCACGAGCCAGTCGAACACGTTCGAATAAATAGCCTTCGCGAGCGCGTCGCGGCAGTCCATGGCTTGCTCGCGGCGCAGCGGCACGCTGTACACGTCGTTCACGGCGCGCATCGTGCGCGAGCACAGCGCCTTCTCGATCGCCTCCCACGTCACGCCCAGCAGCTGCACGCACGCGAGCGCGCCGGCGTCGCCCTCGGCGATCACCGACTCCTCGTCATTCGCAGGGTTCGAGAGCAGCGAGACCTCGCCGAGATGCAGCACGCCGGCGAGCACCTCGAACAGCGGCTTCTGCCCTTCCGGCGTGAGCCCAATGAGCTCCAGCGCCACGCGCGTCTTCTCAAAGTGCTTGGCGTCCGACATGCCCTCGATCTTCTGCGCGCTGTTGTTGCCCGTGTACGCGTACGTCTTCGATGCGTCCAGGAGCAGCTCCTGCGCGGCGTCGCCCTCCAGGATCTATTGAAAACAAAACAAAACGGTGCATGCTGTCAGTGTACACTGATCTCCACGCAGAACAGAGCACATGCGAACAAGAACGCATGCTACACAGATGCATACCTGGTAGAAGATGTGGTAGTTGCGCTCTGGCGCTTCGTGGTTGATCACGCGCGTCTTCTCCAGCAGGTACGTGCGGCACTTGGCGCCGACGAGCGTGCCGTCGCGGTCGAACTGCAGCTGCGTGAACTTGCCGAAGCGCGAGCTGTTGTCGTTGCGCACGGTCTTGGCATTGCCGAACGACTCGAGCAGTGGGTTCACCTCGATGATCTTCTTGATCGTCGAGTTGTTCAAGCCGCCGGCGATCGTCGCCAGGTGGTTCATCAGGATCTTCGTGGTCTCGGTCTTGCCGGCGCCGGACTCGCCGCTCACCAAGATCGACTGGTTGCGCTCCGTGCGCCGCATGTTGTCGTACGACGCCACCGACGTGGCGTACACGTGCGGCGGCAGCTCCTCTTTCGGCTGGTTCAAGTAGCGCAGGTGCTGCTCGTCGGCGTACAGGTCCGGGAGCCACTGGTACGGGTTCACGGCGATGCAGATGTCGCCCGTGTACGTGTACGGGAGCTTCTGCAGGAAGCGCGCCTTGACGTTGAAGAGGATCGCGGCCTCGTGCAGGTAGTTGAGCGTGATCATGTCCTCGATGCCGAACTCGCCCACGTTCTCGTTCTGGTACGGCAGCGAGTCGAGCTGGTGCACCGCGAGCAGCGCCTTCGTCTGCTTCTCGTTCATGTCGACCACGCGCTCCTCAAACTCGGGCGTCGCGTCCTCCACGGACGCGTCGGGGCTCGGCGGCAGTTCCACGCGCGCGTGGATCTTGCGCACTTTGCCATCGCCCGAGTTTTCCTCGCGGACCACTTCGGCCGCGAGCCACACATGCGTCTCGTCCGGCAC
Organism: Globisporangium nagaii; assembly: GCA_023335995.1. Taxonomy (NCBI): domain Eukaryota; phylum Oomycota; class Peronosporomycetes; order Pythiales; family Pythiaceae; genus Globisporangium; species Globisporangium nagaii. The sequence goes on from JAADWH010000363.1 coordinate 10,175, forward strand.
GTAGCACTTGGCGCCGACGACCATCTCGAGCCCGCTCATGGCTGCTGTCTACTTGGCGGCTGGTGCGTGTGCTGTAGGGGGGGAGAGCGCGAATGAGGAGTGGTTCGGTCACACACAGCCACTCGCCTCGGGACTCTGCTCCGCTCTGCTCCTTCGCGTCGCGTTCGGCGTGGCTTCGCCTCGGGCCAGGAAAAGGGGGAGAAAAGCAAATGAGGGATGAGCCGCAGACGCGGCTGCGCGGCCGAGCGCGTGCGAGAGAGGCGCGCGCAGCCTTTTCGGCGAATCCGCGCGCAGAAAACAGCATTTGCACCAATCGCAGAGGCGGTCGGCGAGAACAAAATACCGGTTGCGCACCTGTTGAAGCTGATGTGGTGGAGCCATATAAGGTTGTGCAGATTGAAGTGTGTCCCCCGCCAAACACAAACAAAACCAGTATCGAAAACAGCGAGCCAGGTAAAGACCGCCTGCTCTTCCGGACCACGGCGAGTCGCGGAGAAGCGCGGTGGCCGATGCTGGGTGGCGAGAGGTGTCCTCCTTCTACAGCCAAAGCCTCGGCGCGCGAGACGGCTCTGGCCTGCTCCATTTAAAACGGATCGAGCCAAGCCAGCCGTCTAAAGTAAGGCTGCCAATTTAGCTGTCGGCTGTAAAGTGGACTTTTGTGTGCTTCACTCAAAAAGTCCAATTTACAGCCATCGATATACCGCTGAGCGAGCCGGTAGCTCGGTACTCTGCTGAATGATGGGCCGCTTTTGCCCTGCCGTCATCAATCCGGAACAGGAAGCGCTCGATGGTGATGACCATGCGCGCTCTGCGCATCGGCGGCGGCGGTACGAGCACGAGCATGGCGCTCCTGCGCCGCAGCTCTCTGAGAAACAGCCAAAACGCGTCCCTGGCTCCACGGACGCGCGCGTTCTCCGCGACGGACGCGGCCGAGAAGATCCGCGTGTGCGTCGTCGGCTCGGGTCCCGCGGGATTCTACGCGGCCAAGTACCTGCTCAAGGAGCACGCGCGCGTGCACGTGGACATGCTGGAAGCGCTGCCGACGCCGTACGGACTCGTGCGCTCGGGCGTGGCGCCGGACCACCCGGAGGTCAAGTCTGTGATGCACGACTTTGAGAAAGTGGCGGCGGACGAGCGCTTCGCGTTCCTCGGCAACGTGCGCGTCGGCGACGACGTGTCGCTGCAGACGCTCAAGAACCACTACCATGCGATCGTGCTGGCGTACGGTGCGGCGGGCGACCGCGAGCTGGGCGTCCCGGGCGAGCAGCTCGACGGCGTGCTGAGCGCGCGCGCGTTCGTGAACTGGTACAACGGCCACCCGCAGTTCCGCGACCTGAGAGTGGATCTGTCGGCCGAGACCGCGGTGATCTTTGGACAGGGCAACGTCGCCGTCGACTGCGCGCGTATCCTGACCAAGTCCGTGGACGAGCTGGCGGCGACGGACATCTCGCAGCACGCTGTCGACGCGCTCCGGCGCAGCAAGGTGAAGAAAGTGTACCTCGTCGGGCGGCGCGGCAGTGCGCAGGCGGCGTTCACGATGAAAGAGATCCGCGAGCTCACGAAGCTCTCGGGCGTCTCGTGCGTCGTGGACCCCGAGGAGCTTGCACAGAGCCTGAACGAGAGCTCGCAGCAGGAGATCAGCGAGCAGCGCGCCAAGAAGCGCATGAACGAGCTGCTGAGCAAGATCTCGGGCGACTTCGGCAAGGACGTGCCTGGTAACAAACAGGTGCAGATCAAGTTCCTCTCTGCGCCAGTGGAGCTCATCGCGGACCCTTTGCACCCGGAGAAGGTCGGTAGCGTGCGCGTGGAAAAGACGCAGCTGCAGGGCGAGTCGAACCGGCAGCGCGCGGTGGGTACGGGCGAGTTCGAAGAGATCCCGAGCGGTCTCGTGCTGCGCAGCATCGGCTACAAGTCGCACCAGCTCGAAGACGCGCCGTTCGACACGCAGCGCAACGTCCTCGCGAACGTCCAGGGGAGGCTCGTGGACACGACGGCGGCGGAGAAGGCTCAAGTGCCGGGTTTGTATTGCACTGGGTGGGTGAAGCGCGGTCCGTCTGGGATCATCGGCTCGAATATCGTCGACGCGAGAGAGACCGTGGCGAGCATCCTCGAGGACATCGCGAGCGAGAAGCTGCTGAAGCCTGTCGAGGACGGTGGCTTGGAGAGCGTCAAGCAGCTCATTTTGGAGAGAAAGCCCGAGAAACAGCTCGTGACGTGGAGCGACTTCGAGCGCCTCAACGCCGAGGAGATGAAGCGCGGCGAGGCTGCGGGCAAGCCTCGTGAGAAAGTCACGTCTGTCGAAGAGATGCTGAAGATCATTGCCGGAAACTAGCGCAGAGCGTCAAAGCGCCAGCGTGGGTGAGAGCACACCGAGAGCGAGATCACGGTAGGTAGAGCGCGTTGTCGTTTTTGAATCACCTGGGCTTCTTGGTGCTACGTTGCAGAGCGAGAACGCATCAAAACTGGGAATAGACTGTATCCAACGGACTTGCGCCTTCACGAGCGAGCTTTGCGTGTGCTCGCAGCTAGTGGTGACTCGGCGCGGACTTCCGCTGCGACTGTCGCGTGAGCGCGGTGTTTGCAGCTTTCAGCGCTTTGTTCTTCTTGCGCTGCAGTGCAAGAAACCAGGTGTCAGCGGAAGATGATCAAGTGAGCGCACTCCAGCATGGGAAGTATGGACATCACCTCTTCTTCGAGCAGCGCTCGGACGCGGCTGAGCTCTGCTGATTCACTCGATCCAGAGCTATCTCGAGACGTCGGAGGACACGACTTGGTCGCTGCGTCTGCTCGTCGCTCAAAAACGATCTCGTCGCCCTCGCTGTTGTCTGCTTCAGTTGACTGAACGTTGACGCCAGGACCAGCAGTAGCACCAGCTGTGGTTTGGTTCACGCGATCGCGGAGCACCGACGGGTACGTCGTCGTCTTGGATCGGCGCACTGGCGCGGACACTGGTCGCACCATCTTGCTCTCGTCGTGGGGGTGCGAGTGTGACAAGTGTCGATCTTGGTGCTGGAGATGGCGACTCGTGTCAGTGACCACCTTCAGGTGTGCAGACGAAGAGGACACGTGAGGTCGTCAGTGTGGAGCACAGCAACAGCGAGACTCGGTGGACGCACCAACGCTTTGAGATGCCGGAGCTTGTTGGAGTCAGCGAGGATGTTCTTTGGCGCGATCGTCCCACTGCGAGAGGTGTTGTCATTGAGATCAGCAGACGACAGAGAGCAGTATTACATCCGAGCAGAGAGAGAGAGCGAGCGAGCGTACCGTTGTCCGCCATGCTCGATCACACTGAGCAGCCGGCCGACGTACGCGTACAGCTCCAGGCAGTCTTCGCGCAGGTTCTACAGCATCCATCGCATCGCCAAGACCAACAATTCGAGTGTGAAGCTCCGAGTCTGGAGTAGGACATCCAGGACAATCAAGCGAGTGAAGCGCACGTCGACTGTGCGAGCAGTGGCTGTGTGCAGCTGCTGCAGTTTTTCGTTCGCAACGTCCAAGTCGCACGTCTTCTTCTTCAGAATCTGATCAAACTGAGCCGAGGCAAACAGTAGCAGCAGCAACAAGATCACAGACACCACACGAATCAGGTACGACTCCGTCAACCGCAGCAGATCACGGAGACTGGATGCCCGTACATGCTGCCGAATGAGCGCGATCTCGTCCTCTTTCGAGCTCTGCAGGGCTGCCACACGCTGGAGATGCTTCTGCTTCTCAGTCACGGACAATGGACACTGTCAGCACTCCAGGAGTGAGAACGGTCAGATCGAGATCGAGCCAACACCTGGTACCTGCTCGCTCCGCGTCTCGCGCTTCCTGCTCTCGTCCACATCCGCATCTGCCCGGATGCTCCCGATCGACGCTGATCGCTTCCACATCGACTGCTGCTGCTGCTCCGAGTGCGGGTTCCTGCTGAGCAAATCCCGGATCTCTGTGCGGTGCTTGGCTTCTTCCGCAGCCAGCGCGCGCTCGTACTCCTTCGTCTTCTGCACGAGACTCTCCTCGAGCACGGAGATGCGGCGGCGCTGGTCGCTCATCGCCTTTCGCGACTCTTCTTTCTCTCGATTCGCCTCACTCTGCACCGCAGTCGCGTCATGATAACCCAAGGGAACAGATTCATGAGATACTGGATGAGGGTGCTGCATGTGCACATAATCCGCGAATCATCGACTGTCGCGAGCGTACCACGACGATCGTGAAGTTGCTCTTCGCGTTCGCGTACTTCTGCCGGAGGTGGTCGCGATCTTTCTTCGAGATCTCTGCGTGCACGAGAAAGCAGCAGAGGAGCAGTGGAGGTGAGGGCTTGGCAATATCTGGTGAGCACTGTGAACCGCTTTGATCGCTTCCTCACCGTTCGCCTTTCGTGTGGTCCGCATCTGGCTCTGGTTCGCCGCTTTCCTGCCAGGCGAGAGTGCTAGTCCACCACCCCCGTCGCCACCGCCGCCTTCGTCAGCTTTGTTGTCACTGAAGACCGACCGGAGCACGAGACCGTCCTGCATGTTGTCACAAAGTCAGACAACCAGCTTCTTTAGCTTCCCTTTCAGGTATCGAGAGAGAGAGAGAGAAAGAGAGAGAGAGAGATTGGGTGGTGGTGGTTGTTCAAGAACGGAACCTACCGCGAACTTGATCTCGCCGCTCTCGGTGATCTCCTCGGCGTCGAAGCCCAACTCGTTCAACGCCGCGACAAACTTGTTGTTGTAGTCTGCGCGCAGCCCTTCGACCTGGCGCCGCAGGATCGAGAGCTCCTCTTGGAGCTTGCGGATGCGCCGATCTTTGTCTGCGACCGAGCCGTTGATGTGGTTCACGCGAGGCTGGTGACAACATGGGAACACAATCGAGGTGAGATCTGGAGCAACAATACCAGTTGGTGAGACTGCACTTGCTCCAAACCTGATTCTGCACGGAGCGACAGCGATTCGCGAACTGGAGTGTGCCCAGACACTCCTCGTAGTGCTCTTTCATCGGGTGGATCGTCGCGATCAGGATCGTGAAGCAGTTGCCGCCTAGTCAGCCACATCAGACACCTCCAAAAGGGTCAGCAAACTCTCTCGAGGATCAAGCGCTCAGAGTGCTGCGCACCGATGCTGTTCTGCAGCAGCCGCGTGAGCTTCGAGTCTCGGTACGGGATGTAGTTGTAGCCGCTCTCCGGGTCGAGTGACATGACCACTTTGCCTACTGCGCTGAGGCTCGAGTTGATGTGCAGCGCCTCCTTCAGGCGCTGGCCGTCAGACTCGCTCTTCTTGAGCCTCTCCGAGCCCGCGAGATCCACCATGTTGAGCATCCCGTAGATCACTTCACCCGTCTCCTGGACTGGAGCGCACATAAGCAGGCAGGTTTCATCAGCCTGACGTATACCAGTTGAACAGCACAGAGCAGCCACAACTCACTCTGCTGGAAGATGTGGATCGTGAAGACTGTGTGCGAGCGCGAGGACACGGCGTTCATCTTGGTCTCGTGCGTCGCGCGCAGCTTCAGCCCCGACTGCACGAGCACGTCCACCTCTTCCCGCGACGTCACGGTCACCATCGCCAGATCCTTCACAAACACGTTGCCCTGCGCGTCCTCGTGGATCTCAAAGCTGGCTTTCTCGTAGTCGTATTCTTCGTCGCTTCGGCTCGCGTTCGCATTGCTCAACTGCGCCGAGCTCGAGCCAAAGCTATGATCGCGTGCGCCATGAACAGAGAACGAGATCAGGATCAATGGCGAGGCTGGTGGCGAGGCGGCCGATCACATGAGTGAGTGAGTACCTCGAGGCGCTCTCCGTGCGCTGCATTTGTTGCTGGAGGCACATATTGAAAGCAGGTTCACCTTTCGACACTCAGCACTCGAGTCTACTGCGATGCACAAACTCTCACGCGAAACTCGCACCTGTCGGAGGAACCACTCGGTGCTGCTCGATGTCTGGTACGAGATCGGCCGTCCAGTCTTCTTCAGGTAGCTGCACTCACCACCACCATGCGAACACCGATCAGTACCCTCACCATCGTCACAGATGACAGAGACGAACAAGCAAGCGATGGTGACGCACTCTCGCGAAAGATCGCGCACGCGGTCGCAGTAGATCTCGAGAAAGCTCACGACGAGCGTGAATTCCTGCAGAGCACACACAAGGAGAGCCACGCATTTCATACCAACGTCAGGAGGCTCGTGGCTAGCTCGGCAGCACGGAAGCAATCACCAAGTGAACGACTGGATCAGTGGGTACTTTGGATTTGTTTTCGTTGCGCTCGACGTATTCGAAGAGCGACTCGATGGAGCGTGAGAGCAGTCCGGCTTTCTCGCCGCTCTCGCCAAAGATGCTGGCAGAGTGGCGTGCAAGCATCGAGAATCACGATCAGCGCGATGGTGGCAACGAAGCTGAGTCTCGCATAAGAGGAAGAGAGGATCACACGCACCTGAAGGTTTTCCCGGATCCCGTCTGTCCGTACGCGAAGCAGCAGCTGTTGATGCCTTTGACTGCGTAGTCGACGAGCGGTTTGCTCGTCTGCAGAACACACAACACACATAGCAACGCTCAGCACTGTCCGTCACGTTGAGATTGTGAGATGACTATCCTACCGTCTCGAACAGCGTCGACTGGGACGTGTCTGTCCAGTAGATCTACACAAGTACGCGTACAGTGAGCACTGGCACGCGCCATAGCACAGCACATGCTCGTTACGACAGCGCCCGAGCAGTTTGCTTGCGCTCCTTACGTTGTCGAAGCTGAACGCGTGGTTGCCGTACTGCATGCGCTCCGTGTCCTTCAACAAATGACACGATCAGTTCGGTTCGAGGAGACCTCCCTGCCACCAAGTGCCAAGCGCCAAGCACGCCCGCACCTTGATCACGATGTTCTTCTGCGTGTCGCGGTTGCGCTCAAACATGTCCTCCGGCGGCTTCTGCCCGTCGGCGCACGGCCGCGCTCGCACATACACCTAGAAAACAGCACTCCGCACATGGCAGTTGGCTCGTCAGACAGATCTGAACATCCTCGGCGACGACCAGCCCAAGCACAGGCGTTGCTGGTGCACCTTGACGTTCGCATTGCCCAGCAAGCGCGTGTAGTCGGTCGTCACTTTGTGGTCCATCGCGGCAGCAGCGACAGCGCTTGCGGCGTTTGTGTGGGACGCCTGTCGAGCGCTGCACCAGAATGCAGCAGTTTCCGCTCCTGACCACCGCCACAACGTCGGACTCGAAACGACGCAACGATGAGTGCAGGCGGCGCTTCAAGATCGCTCGCTCAAACCCATGGCTCGCTGATCAACTAGCCGACGAGACCATCACCACCACCACCATCGCACACGAAAGAGGTTGCTGTGATGAGCGCGCACGCGACGGGCAGCAGCAACCCGAGCTCTCTGCGCGAGACGCTCGCGCGCGTGCAGGAGCTCAGCCTGCGCCTTGAGAGCAGCAAGCACCAACAGATCCGCGTGAGCCACTGGGTGCGCAAGCTGCTCGCGCAGCCCGCGAGCAACGCCACGTGGATGAAGAATGTCCAGGAGTACGCCCACGCGTTGCTGCAGATGCTGCTCCGTGGTGTACGTGCGCTGTGTGTTTTAAAGTCTGTCTGTCGAAGTCTGCTTCGCTGTGCTTACCGCTCCAGCGGATCGTTGCTGGTGCAGGCGCTGGACGAGCCGTTCACCAAGATGCCTCCGCAGGGACCACTGCCGACACTGCCTCGCCACACGGTTCGTTTGTATGGCTCTACTGTGCATTATGCTAAAGAGATCAGCATTGCCCAGCCGCTGGGAGCACTCAGCTTTGTTCAGGTTGTGCGCACGAGAGCAGCTTCGAGTACGAAGAAGAGCTCCAGGCGGTCTCAGATGGACCGACTCGCGGCAAGAAGCGACGACCAGTTGGAGCCGTCTCCGCCAGTGAGTACTATCAGCTCTGTAGTCGTCGCTCTCACGCTGTAGCGGTGCCATGCCTCGGAGCTGATCTAGCAGAGTTGTGCGTCGTGTCGCTCTGATAGAAGCGCGTGCAGAGCCAGCAGGTGCAAACGAGCGAGGGCGAGGACCAGTGGGAGTGGCAGCGCGTCTGGAAAGGCGCGTTCGAGAAGATCCGTCGCGAATTGGAGGGTACGGCCAAGCAGAACAGAGCGCTGGAGCTGGAGGTCAAGGTGCGACACGAACCGAGCAGCGCTCGTGAAAGCAGCCTCCCTGTGCTAACGCGCTCCCACATGCTCGAATGGAATGGCGCTTCCTACTTGAGCAGGAGCTCCGCGCGGTCCTGAAAGGCTACGAGAAGTCACTCGAGCGAGAGATCCATGCGCGAGAGGAGCTGCAGACGCAGCACCAGGCACAAGTGAACCATCTGCGCGCTGTGCACGATCTGGAGCTCCAGGAGCTCAAAGCGCAGCACCGCAAGAAGGTACCGAGCCAATCAGGCGCACGCCATGTCAGCTACTGCGACTGTGTGCTGGTTGCGTCGATCGATGCCTGATGCAACGCTGTGTGTCTCCATCGCATCGGTTCAGATCCAAGAGGTGACAGTGCAGAACGACCGCGAGCTGCAGCGCAGGAGGCGCGACGAGCAGGTACGCGCTGCCTGCACCGCTGTACGAGCCGCTGCGCAGCAGCTAACACCAGTGTCGGTTCGTGCACCGCAGCTGCAGCACGGAGGCGGCGCGTTCAACGCGCACTCGGACTCGTACGGCGACTTCCTCGCCTACATCGACGCATTCCACATGGACACGCTCGCGCTCACGATGCGACTTCAACCGTAACCGAGTCGGTATAGCGTGTACTCTACTCGCTTCAGCACAAGACTTTGTGTAAACCTGAAGCCGCAATCGATTCCAGAACGGCTCGAATACAGAGCCCTCGGCGGTACCTCGTTTGTAACGCGTGTCACTCCGTAACCTTTTCGTCCCGACACATTTCCCCATTTCCCCACGAGCTCCACAACACCAGCAGCAAGAATGGCGAGCGTGAGTGGCGACCCGCGCCGCCCGGCCGAAGTGCACTCGTTCATCCGCGAGCCGCTGGACACGAGCAACGACGCGACGGACTACTACTCGCTGCTCTCCCTGCTGCTCGGTTCGCTCAGCTTCGTGCTCAAGGTGCGCATCCGCTCTCTCTTTTTTTGGCAATGTGTGTCAGTTCATACATGCGCCATGGACACGACAGCTAACGGCTCTCTTTGTATGTTGTGCGCGTGTGCATTCTGCATTGCTTGCCAACCGTGCAGTGGAAGTCGCTGGCGTGGTGCTGCTTCATCTTCTGCGGCGCGTCGTTCATCAACATGCGCAACCTGGACTCGGACGTAAAGCAGCTCAGCATGTCGATCATGTTCGCGACCATGTCGCTCGTGTCGGCGTACTCGGGCGACCAGAGCTCCACGATCACGATCCCCGTCTCGTCGGGCACAGCGTCACTCGAGCCTGCGACGTAGCCATCGCCATGATCGCATGCTACAGAAGCGAGCGCAGCATGGTAGTAGACCGCACGCAGGCAGACAAGTATGGAGGCGAGCGCGCAGATGTCTCTGAGTCCGTCCGAGCGAGTGGCGCATTTTCGTAAGCGGTAGTCTGAGCGAATGGATGATACATTTCTAGCGCTCGATACGAGAGAGAGAGAGAGAGAGAGTAATAATAGGTCGTGCTGTATATACTCCAGTGCTCTGTGTGTTGGCACTCTCGAGAACGGTCTCTCGCCTGGACGAGTATGCCCACGGAGCGCTGCTGAGCGACTGACGTGCGTGTGCGTGGCAGACAGATTCACGGATGGATGGCAGTGAGGCAGCAGAAGGAGAATGAAGGACCGACAGCAGCAGCGCAGTCCGGAGCGAGCGTGGCGACACGGTGCCAGCCACGGCGACGGCTGTCGATCTCCGCGTGGTGACGACGAGGACGAGCAGGGCTGCGAGCCGCTCAAGCGAGGTGCGAGCAGCTTCGATGCGGCCGTCACGTTCCGCCACAAGCTCATGAAGCGACCGCGATCGCCTCACGCTCAAATCAGCAGCAGCAGCAGTGGAGCTTTGCCGCCTATCCACGGTGCCAATGGCGGCACCCGTGCCAGCAGCAGCATGCCTGTTCAAGAGCGGCAGCAGCGGCAGATGCGATCGTTCCTGCAGAACTTCCTCGCGGACGAGAGCGGCCGCTTCCAGCGTGTGATCGATCTGCAGCAGCACGCGCTCGACACGGGCATCACCGTCACGGACGCGACGCTGCAGGAGGTGGTCAACACTGTGCCAGCGCTGCGAGGACTCCGACTCTCGGGCTGCTCACAGATCACTGACGCGGGCATCTGGGCGGTCGCGCGCCAGTGCAAGCAGCTCGATACGATCTACTTGGCGCAGTGCGAGCGCGTCACGGAGCTCGGGCTGCGGCTGCTGGCTCACAACTGCCAGCTCGTGGTCGTGGATCTGAGCGACTGCCCACAGATCACAGACAGCGTGCTGCAGACGCTCGCGGCCGGCTGCTGGATGATCCAGACGTTCGTCATCAAGCGCTGCGAGAAAGTCACGGACGCCGGGATCGTCAAGGTTGCGCAGTGCTGCAAGGATCTGCGCCACCTGGACGTCTCCGAGTGCGAGCACGTGGGCGAGTACGGCGACAAGGCGCTGGTAGAGATCGGCCGGAGCTGCCCGAAGCTCACGGTGCTCGACCTCTTCGGCTGCCGTCACGTGCACGACACCGGCGTGCGAGCGATCGCGCGCGGCTGTCCGCTGCTCACGACGCTCAAGCTCACGGGCTGCCGGGACGTGAGCAGCGTCGCGATCCGAGCGCTCGCGAACCAGTGCCACGCGCTCACGACGCTCTCGCTCGCGGGCTGCATCAAGACGACGAGCCCAGATCTGGCCGAGCTCGCGACCAAGTGCACGAGCCTCACGTGGCTCGACATCAGCGGCAGCCCGAACATCGACGTCCACGGCGTGCGCGCGCTCGCGCAGCACTGCACGCGCCTCACATACCTCAGCCTCGCAGACTGCCAGCGCGTGACCGACTCGGCGCTCGCTGAGCTCGCCAAGAGCTGCAGCGCCGGATCCACCAGCAAGCCGCTCGCGACGCTCTCCCTAGCAAACTGTCCACGGATCACGGAGAATGGCGTCGACGCACTCACGAGCGCATGCACGAACCTAGTCACGCTGGATCTCACGGGCTGCGAGCAGATTGGTCGCCGGTTCCTGCAGAAGCTCGTTTACAAGCTCGAGTTCGTCGAGTGGGCCACGAGCTTCTTCGGCTTCCAGCCGCTGCCGAACGCCGACGAGCTCTGCCGACAGCGCGACCGGCGGCTGCTGGAGCTCCGGAGCGCGATCAAGATCCAGGCGGCGATGCGCGGCTGCATCTCCAGAGGCGGGCTCTGGGAAGCCAAGCTCAAGTACGTCGAGAAGCGCGTATTGCCAAAGATCCAGGCTCGAGTGCGGGGTTTTCTCGTGAGAAAGCGGCTGAGGCTCGAGAGAGAACGCGTCCTGCAAGACCGCGCGGCGAGAGTGATTGGACGCGAGTACCGCAACCTGAAGCTGCGCCGCATGCTCGCAAGAGCTAAGCGCTTGCGCCGGATCCAAGAGAACGAAGCAGAGGCAGCGCTGATCTTCCAGAAGCTCTTCCGAGGCTACCAGGGCCGCAAGCGCGTGCGCAAGATGCGCGACGAGATTCACTGCCAGAAGCAACTCGACACGCGCATTCGAACCATGCGGGAGATCGCTGCAATCAAGCTCCAGCGTGCGTATCGCGGCCATTGTGGACGAAGTGAGGCGGCAATGCTCAACGCTGCGCGCGAAGCCAAGCGGCGGCAAATCGAGAGAGAGAAGCAGGCGGCGATGTACTTGCAGCGCGTGTATCGGGGTCACCAGGGTCGTCAACGGCGCGCGCAGCGACTCGCGGAGCTTTTGCACCGCAAGCAGCAGCACGACGGCGCGACCAAGGTGCAGAAAGTGTTCCGCGGCCACAAAGGACGCCGTAACGCGCTCATCCTGCGAGAAGAAGCGAAGGAGCTGCGGCTCATCAACGCCGCGATGACAATCCAGCGCTACTGGCGCGGCATCCGGCAGAAGCATTTGTCCGCGGTGCTCCTTGGACTCATCAAGCTGCGCGCACGCGAGCACCAGGCTGCGCATAGCATCCAGGCGGCGTACCGAATGCACATGTCGCGCGGGTTCGTCAAGACCATGCGGCTCGCGATGCTCGCGCAGCGCAAGCGGCTGGGAGCTGCGACGGACATTCAGCGCGTGTTGCGTGGCCATCGCGGCCGCGCTGAGTGTGAGGTGCAACGCGAGCTGCGGAAGCTCGAGGCGCAAGCCAAGCCGCTGTTCGCCAAGCAGGCGCGGCTGGCGGCGCTCGTGGACGACCAGCGCGACCGAGTGGAGAGTCTGAGCCGCAAGATGCATGTCGACGAGGAGGAGGAACGCGCGCTGACGCTCGAGCTCGAGAAGACGATGAAGATCAAGACCAAGTACCACGACTCGAGCCGCATCACGGGCACGCCGCAGCGGTACTTGACGCAGTACCTGCAGGTGCAGCTCGCGGACCAGCTGCGCGCGAAGCGCATCGAGATCGCGCTAGATGCACGCGCCCTGGAAGGCCTGGCGACGACGCTGAGCGACACGGAGAAGCAGCTGCGCGTGGTAAAGCGTGCGCTTGAGCCGCTGACGGACGGGGTGATTGCGAAGACGAAGGAGAACCGCAGCAAGCGTCTGCAGGAGACCGTGCGCGCTCAGCGGCGTGCGGCGACGAACATCCAGCGCGTGTTTCGCGGGTATCGCGTGCGCTGCGCAGTGCGCGAAGGCGGGAACTGCTGGATCCGCATGTGGACAACCGAGGAGGACGCCGCTGGAGGTGCTGGCGGACGCGAGTACTACTACAATGCGCTGACAGGGGTGACGCGCTGGAGTCGTCCCCTGGCGATGGACATCTTCAAAGACGACTTTGCCAAGCCGCTCACAGTCGAAGACGGACAACCAGACGCTGTGGATAGCCGAGAGCAGCGAGATGTCTCAGGAAGCATCAGCTCGTCCGTATCGGCATTGAGCGTGCGTGCTGGCGGTGCGTGGTACGAAGCGTTTGACGACACGATCCAGGCAACCTACTACTTCCACAGCGGCACGAAGGAGTACCAGTGGGAGAAACCGTCGAGTCTCGCAGCCTCGTTCCACACGGAGAGCCTATCGTCACGCAGACGCAAAGCCTGGGTCGACGAGCAGGTCCAGGAGGATCTCGATGAGCTGCTCGCGAGCACGATCGTCCGAGGCGCACTACTGGGTCAGTGGGAGCAGCGCGTCGAGCCGGTCAGCGAGCAGTTCTTCTTCTTCCACCCCCCGACACGAGAAGTGCGCGCCTCGCTCTCGCCACGCAGCGTCCACGCATCGCTGAGCACCGACGCCAGTGGCAGCAACGGCAGCAGTTCAGCAGTGCACACGACGCGGCGGTCGGCGAGGAGCATCAGCTCTCACAGAAGTGGCGGTGATGCAGCAGTAGCGTCAGCCAGTGGACGTCGCCCACTGCATTGGCAGTACCGCTACGGATACGAGTACGATGCCAGCGGGAGCCTCGTGCAGAGCAGTCGGACGCGACCTGTGTGGACAGAGCACATGGACCAAGAGAGCGGCTTGGAGTACTACTTCAACGCACTCACGAACGAGTACCGCTGGGAGAAGCCCACGGACTTCAGCGCGACCTACGAGCAATTTGTGAGCCAGCCGAACTCGTCGAGGGAGTGGTTCAAGTCTCAGCAGCCACAAGCGGAGGGCGAGACGATGGACAGTGTGAGGAGCTCCGCTCGCATGCTGACGTCCCGGTCCGTGAAAACGCGCGCGCTCGGGAAGAAGTGGGTCGAGTACGTGGACCCGGAGACGCAGAACTCGTTCTACTACAACGAGATCACGGGCGAGACCCGCTGGTCGCTCTCGCCTCGCAGCGCGCGCGACGCTTCGGACTGCGACGACCAGATCTCGCTGGCGCTCTACGCGCTGGTGAGGCAGCTGCGCGAGGAGCCGGTGGTGTACTCTGCGCGCGAGGCCCACATGACGTGGCTCGAGACCGCGATCACCGAGAGGGACTGGAAGAAAGTCGACGCGCTCGTGCAGCAGATCTTGCTGCGGGAGCAGAGCCAAGTGGTCGCGGAGAGCAAGAAGACTCAGCAGGGATGTGACACCATCGGTGACGGCAGTGTCCACCAGCAGAATCCAGCGGTCGTCACGGAATGCGTCTCTAGCAAGGCATTTGCGAGCCCGACACTGGCTGCAACACGGACACAAGAGCCTGGCGTTGTGGTTGGCAATGCTGCAGGCGGTGGTGGCGACAGCATTCCGATCGCAGAGAGCGATGTCGTCGTCAATGATGAGTCACAGCAGCAGCAGAGCACGAGCCCGTGGACAGCGTATCTCGACGACGCCGGCAACACGTTCTACTTCAACGAGCAGACGGGCGAGACGAGCTGGACGCAGCCATCCGAGGCGTCAGGCACTGCTGGTACTGTAGCAACCAGCGGTGGCAGCGACTGGCAGATCGCGTTGGACAGCGACGGTAGCGCGTACTACTACAACGCCGCGACGGGCGAGACATCCTGGACGGACCCATCGGCAAGCACGCCAGCGTCCTAGCAACGAGGCATTACGCACAAGCTCACAGAAGGCAGTCCGCTGGTACCTGTCGCTTGTCGTTTGTGCGGCTGGAGGGGAAAAGGGAAAGTGAGAGAGAGAGAGAGTTCTGGATGCGAGAGTTACCTGGACCATCACTCTGACTTGCTTTTTCAACTGCAAGTTGCCTCGACCATCACTCTCGCCTCCTCCTCTTGGTTTCCTTCAAAGAGCAAGACAACCACATTTTCAGATTGCGTGACTTCCGATTGACTACTAAACTAGATGCATGTACAGACTCTCCCTCACTCTACGACGACCGGTGCCGACTCGTCCTACTCCAAACCGCCCATGCACACGAGCTTCGTCTCCGTGTACTCGTCCATACCGAGCGGCGAGCCCTCGCGGCCGAGTCCCGACTGCTTCACCCCGCCGAACGGCGCCTGCACGTTCGACACGAGTCCCGTGTTCACGCCGATCATGCCGCACTCGAGCGCCGCCGCCACGCGCCACACGCGCTTCAGGTTCTGCGTGTAGAAGTAGCCAGCGAGCCCGGCCTCCGTGCAGTTCGCGCTCGCGATCACCTCATCCTCGGTCTCGAACTTGAAGATCGGCACGATGGGGCCAA
>JAADWH010000364.1:0-25147 GCA_023335995.1 Globisporangium nagaii
CGCGCTGTACACTACCACGGACCAGAAGGGACTGGGAGCGACCAACTACACGTGCGGCGCGACGTCGGATCTCGCGTGGCCGAACAACCAGTACGGTCACGGCCGCCTGAACGTGCTCAACGCGTACGAGGGCTTCCGCCCAGCGCCAGCAAACTAGGCGGCTAGTTTGAACACTCGACGTCACACGGACTCGCGATCTGTAGATGCGGAAGAGCATATGAACCTTCCGTTTGTGTTTCTGCCAAGCGGTGCGCGTCCTCTGTTGTTGTCGTTTCGGAATACGTATCCAGATCCTCCTGGCGTGTGCCGAGCGGACTGCGCGTCTGCGCGAGGGCAGTGCACTGCGCGGAGCGCTGGCGTCTCTCGCGCACGTCCTTTGCCAGGTTGTGTCTGCGTTTGCGAGTCAAGCGGTCTCCGGGGCTTCGTGAGCAATCGCGAATCGGACAAACTTGTATCCAAACAAACACTGAAAATTCTCGAAATGGGTTCCGAATCATTATCCACAAAAACGATAGTCTCTATAGAATCAATAAAACTCTGTATATGTCTCCAAAGTGAAAATGGTACCATATACTACCTAAGTAAAACAGGGCTACCCCTCCTTACTTGATTGTAAAGGCAGCTCTTCATTTTCGAACTTCTGACGCTGGATTTTTAAACCCAATCGGGAGAAATGCGAGCAATCGCATGAGCATAGTGTCGTTGGCGCTCCATCCACGGGCCGCGATCCCGCACGCCTCACTCTTGAATGCACGCTCCGTCGCGTCCTGCCTACTGACGCACACACGTACAGCATGGCGCGAGAGCTCTACGTGCGCCGCCGCTGCTGCTCGCGCGATTTCTTCGTGCTCGCAGTCGTGAACGCGGCGCTCGTGACCGTCGCGGCGCTCATGCTGTACTTCCGCCAGCAGCTCAGCAGCGCCAAGTGGCTCGATGTCGCGCGTGGTGCCTTCAACCGGTACGCCGACACGTTCGCGACCGGGATGCTCGTGCTCGGCGCCGTGCTGCTCGGGCTCGTGCTCTTCGGCTCGATCGTGACGCTGCTGCGTGTCAAGAAGCTACTCGTGGTGTACGGCATGGCGCTCACTCTCACGCTCATCGCGATGACGTTTCTGGCTGTGTCGGCGTTCCAGGTGAGCAACGAGGCGGCCGCGTGGAAGAGGAGGCCGTTTAGCGCGACCTCTGAGCACGACACGAGCAAGGAAGCCTTGGTCGCAGCGCACTTCGACGCAATCTATTGCGACGCTCAGAAAGCCTACTTCTGCGACCACGCGACGCTGAACGAGCTGCTGGCGTTCGGACTCGCCCATTTGGATCTGGGTGCGAATGCGTCGGCTGCCACTATGAACAGTCTCAGCAACGGTGCGTCGTCGATGTGCCAGCAGACTCAGAGCTCAAACGCGTCCTCGTCGACAATGTCAGCAGAGTGGAGCCAGCTGTGTGCATATTGTGCACGATCCAAAGCCTACGACGATTACGAGTCCGTGGCGTCGTGGACCCAGGACAACTGCGCCTTCAGCGCTTCGACGACAGCGTGGTGCAGCAGTGGTGCCAATATCACTTCAGACTCGACGAATTCGACAACGCCAGCAGCGTCTCCGTACAGCTCTTGCCGAACCACGCTCCTGCAGCAGACATCGAAGTGGAGTCGGGGCTTCGGCATCGCGTGGAGCGCCACTTGCTTCCTGCTTTTCCTGCTCCTGATCTGCGTCGCTCTACTGCTGCGAACGCACGAGCACGCCGAGGCGCTGGATCTGGACGACGTGGAGAGCCATACCGAGTCGGCGGTATACGAGAAGGCTTAGCTCGCGCTTCTTATTGAGACCATTCTGCAAAAACGCTGCTTTCTATGAAGAAGAAGACTTCGCGAAGTGCTGCCGCCTGCAAAGGTAGGATGCACTTTGAAACCAAATGCTCAACTGCTAATAAATTATCACTCCGCTTCAATGTCCTAGAGGCAGTCGGTCAGCGCGATGAGGAAAGTGTCCATCGGCACAGTTCCTAGCAAATACAATCGTCATCGCAGTCACATAAGTCGCCAGCTCTCGAATGAGTGTTGTGTACCGCGTACCTTTGCATTGCGTGTCGTAGAGTCCGAAGAGCGCGGTGACCTATTAACCAGATTGCCAAGGAGAGGCTCAGCTGTCACTCACCGTCCTCAGCCATGTCAGAACTGTTTCGAGGACGAGGGCAATGAATGACGAACCTGGTCGTTGGTGAAGACGCACGCGAGACACTGCAGCGCTTCCTTCAGGTGCTCCTTGCTCATCCTCCCACCATCTGCGATTAACAAAGCCAGCACACGATGTTAGCTCGCCATGCAACAGCAATGAGCGCAAAAGCTGGAAAGCTCCGAGTCTCACTCTCAGATTCGCGCTTCTCAAAGCTGCGGCGGATGCTCTGCAGTAGCTCCGTGCGCTTACGGTGACGGCACGAGATCGTAGCAGCGGCTGCGTGCCAGAGCTTGAGCGCGTTGGCTTTCCCGCCGACCGCCTTGGTCGCTTGTTGGTACTTTCGGTCGAGTGACTCCGAGTATTTGAGCGCAATCCCGTGTGGACGCGGCTGCGTCTGTGGCGAAGAAATCTCGAGTTGCTGGTGTTCCTGGTTGGGAGCTTCCATGAACTCGCCGTAGCCGCTCGCGTTGTCGAAAACACCGTAGAGTACCGAGCTTGGAGCCGGAGGTGGCGCGGCAAACTCCCCGTAGCCGCTCGCGTTGTCGAATGCTCCGTATCCTGATCGCCCTGACATCTGAGCCGGTTTGGCTTGGAACTCGCCATAGCCGCTCGCGTTGTCGAATGCTCCGTATCCTGATCGCCCTGACATCTGAGCCGGTTTGGCTTGGAACTCGCCATAGCCGCTCGCGTTGTCGAATGCTCCGTACTTTGATCGAGGTGACATGGACGGTTTGATTCGTGGCTGCGGTTTAGCATCAACCGGTGGTGCACCGGGTCGTTGCCGAGCGGGGCTGGACTGACGAACTTGCTGGTGCAGGGGGGCTTGGAAGCGGACCTGGTGAGCCTGTGTCTGCTGCTGGTGTTTCCCTGACGCTTCTCGTTGGTTGCTCGATCGATACCCAACGGGCTCAGCTGGTCGTGCGACAGCTTCGAGACCATTCGTGAACGTCGTGCCGATCCGGTCCTGAGCATTGCGCATGTGGCCCTTGTAGCCCAGGATCGGCGGGTTTCTCTTGACTCGCACCTCCTCGATCTCGATGTCCTCCTGCTGCGGGACACAACTGGAGAGAACGAGAATGTAGAAGCACAGTTAGCAATGCAATGCCTAAAGCGGTGAATTGCAAGGTTCCCAAGAGAGCATCGTTTACCCAGTGTACGCGTGCTCCGGCTGAGCCACTTTCTTCATCACGCGGCGCTCGGCTACACTCGCTGACAACGCAGCGTCCCCCATCGTCGCTTTGGCACTCGTTGCGGGTGCATTATGGATCGGGTTCCGCGCGCCGTGGTGGTGGTGGTTCATCCTTGCACAATTGGCGGACGGAGTGACTTAGTGAGCTTTGCAGACAGCGCCAGCTCTGCTATGAAGGCCTATATTTGGTGCCGCTCGAATGCTCCTCGGCAACGCCTCCGTTACGAAACTACTCTGTAGAGAATCGAAGATGCGAAGGCGGCGGCGGCAGCGCGGGACTTCGCCCATCGGCACGGCTGTGGCGGGCGGCCCCAGGTAATCCGAGGTGGCACGAACAGATCATCCAAAGTCTCTGTATTCGTTTATATCAAGAGATACGAAATGAAAGTGTCGATGCGAAAATGTAATCTCTCTGTGTGTATGTGGCGAAATGGTCAGGAAGCTGTCAGCGAGCGAGCGAGCAGAGAAGTCTCGCTCGCTCAGATGCAAACCTACTTACTCACACGCCAGCTTGGAGTCGAAGCTGCTGAGCGTGATCGCGAACGCCTGCAGCGGGCACAGCGGCCATCGGAAGTCCATCGTGAAGAGGTCTTTGCCGACGCGGCCGAACTGGAGCACGACGGTCTCCTGATCCTCAGGCGTCACAAGCTGGAAGTTCTTCACCGACGCCATCGTCACGCGACCGTTGAAGTTGAGCACGTACGCGCACACCTGGTCGTTCCAGCGCGGCGGCTTGTTGATCAGGTACGTGAGGTTCGTGTGGTCCTGCTCCTTGCACTTGTTGATCATCTCGTCCTCTTTCGTGAGCGGACGCCAGACGACCCGCGTGCCGTCTTCACGAACGCGGGGCACGCACACTTTCATCTTTCTCGGACCGCGGTGCCCGAGCACGTTCGCAGCGTACATCGAGATGCCGAGCTCCTGGCGAATCCCCGCCGGGTTCGACGTGATGGTCTGCGTGTCCGCGTCCTTTGGGTTCACGCCATTGTCGTAGATCGCAAACTCCGTGCCGAGAAAGTTCGCACGCAGCTTGCCAACGTAGTTGTCACTGCCGCGGCGCGAGAGGTCGCCGCGCTGCATCGAGACGAGGTAGTTGCTCGTGCGGTTCTTCGGACGCTTCTTCGCTGTCAGCAGGAACCGGTCACCCTCTTTCATGTACAGACAGTACTCCGGGAACATCTTGTTCGCGCCAGATTTGTTGCGCTCAATGTAGCACTCGAGCACGTCGTAGGCCTTGGGGATCGGACGCAGCAGGAACGCCTTCATGTCCGCCATGTCGAGCTTCGGCTTCTTCACGGCCGCGCCACCGCTGCGAGGCTTCGATGACGGGTCGTACGTCGTCGCAGCATTGTCGTCATTGTGCTCGTCATCGGAAGACAAGTCCGGCGACGCAGATCTCGAGCGCGAGCGCGAACGAGACCGCGATCGGGAACGTGAGCGGTCGCGCGCACCTGCCTGCTAAAGCACAATGGATGTTAGGAACTGCATTTAATCCTCTCTGGTGCGACTTTAAGCAGCTCAAGCCATGCACAACATTGTTTCCGGACCAAGCTTACATTCTTCGAAGTGCTGCGAGCTCTGCGATCGCTCTCATCGTCCTCGTTGTCTCGATCACCTCGGCCACTGTTCATTGATACATTCCCACAGTTCAACGCTTGCTCCAGTCAGAGACAATAAAAAGCCAGCTAGACACAACCGAGAGAGCTAGGACGTACCCAGCGCGCTTTGGAGCGAACTTATCGGCTTTTGCTGGCGCAGGATCAAAATCCTTGCTTCCGCGGCGACGATCCGGGTAGTCGTCCTTGTCGCGCGACGAGCTGCGGCCGCGGTCGCGGTCGCTGCTGGTGTTCGAGCGGCTCTTCGGGGGCACATCTCGGTCCACGCGTCCACGATCGCGGTCGCGGTCCGTGCGATCAAAGTCTCTGTCACGGTCTCGCTCCCGCCCGCGGTCCGCGCCTCCTGCTCCTCGTTCACGGTCGCGGTCGCGGTCCCGCTCGCGATCCCAATCACCACGGCCGCTGCGCTCCCCGCGGTCTCGGTCGCTGGAACCACGACCGCCGCCACGCTCTCTGTCACGATCATAGTCCCGGTCGTAGTCGGCGTCCCGGCCGCGATCGCGGTAGTCGCTGCTTCCTCCACCAGCGCGACGGGGCTTCCTGTCGTCGTCGTCGTCATCGTCCGCACCGCGACGCGAGTACGACGCGTCGCCCGCGTAGCCTCTGCTGCCACTGCGCGCGATGGTGCTGCTGCCACGGCGCACGGGGATTACGTCGTCGTCATCGTCGTCGTCTCGGCCAAAGCGCCTGCGTTGCAAAGCAAACAGCGATTGGTTAGTTCGTACGGCATTTAGTACACCTAGCGCGTGTAGAAGAAATGGTCGTACGATGGCTTGTCATCCACGTCCATCGACCGTGGAGCCGAGTACTGCTTCGGGAGCGACGTGCGCACAACGCCTGCGAATCATACACAGAAGGGCACTCGCGAGTCAGTCGTCGGACGAGAGCACCCAGCAGGCTCACAACGCCTCGTATCAGAGCAGACTGGTACTACGGAGTACGCACCGCCGCCCATCCGCTCCTGCAGCTTCTTCTTCTGGAGGTCGCGCTGCTGCTGGATCACGCTCGTGCGCGAGCCTGAGAGGTAGTCGTCGCCGCTGACGATCGCCTCGATGTCCTCGTCGTCCTTGAGCGAGTTCGGGTGCGGCGCGCCGTAGCCTTTGCTGCCGCGCTTGTCGTCGATCGAGAGCGACTCGACGGCGTCCGAAACGTTGTCTGCGAATGAGCCGCGCTTGGGCTTCCGCGCACCGTCATCCTCGAAGGACGCGTCGTTCATAAACATGGTTCCCTCGCGCACACGCACACACACGGTCGCGGCACCCCGCTGTCTTGCCGCCGATGACGGGCGTCTCGCTTCTCCTCTGCCTCGCGTTTCCGCTTCTTGCGCAACCGGTCGAGCGATGTGGAGGGGGAGGCGCGAGCGAGCTCCGTTACAGAATGCATACAGCGCGCGCGGCGTCCAGCGGCGCTATTTCCAGCAGCCGCGCGCGCCTGCGTCCGCGCTCGGGCCTCGTAACGGCTCGTGGTGGCGCTCGTTGTGGTGCCCTCGAAGCGACGCGGTGTTCCGCTGCTGGCTACTTGTGTAAATAGCGAAACGAGGGGCCAGTCGGGAGTGGCTGAAAGCGGGTATTTACACGAGATGGCCGGTCGTGGCTACTTTCGGCTGCATCGGACTCTGCTGTTTGGAGCGAAGTGGCTGCCGCGTTCAGAGGGCTCACTTGCGTCCAGTATGGAGGGTCGAACGTTGTGTCCCGAACCCTGCGTCCGCTCGGTTGGCGACTCAGAGTTCGCCTCTCCATAGTGGAGCCGAGAGAAACCTCCAAACGAAGCGACCGCTTCAAACAGAAAAAAGTCGATACAACGAGCTCCCCCAGCCCCTCCGACGCTCCGCTTCTCGAGAGCTCTGATTGGTCCATGCCAATTGGCACGCACTCTTCCCAGCTATACACGCACTCTCGCTCTTCTCAAAACTACCAAAAGAGTCGTCCCCGGTCTAGAAGAGTTTGGAGCTGGCTCGATTCATTGAATCGAGCCCTCTTTCTGCGATTCCAAGCTGAATCGCGGTGCACGGACTGAGTGGCTCGATGCGACGATCGGCACTTCGGATCGGAAGAGCGAGCTGGACGACACGGCGAGCAGCAAGATCTCTCGCCGCCCCTCGCCGCTCGCATTCGCGCCGCGCCGCAGCGCGACCCCAGCAGCCTCCTGCACGTACCGCCTTCTCTCTCTCTCTGTCTACCTGCGTTCCAGTACAGTGCACACACTCCATTTTGGCTCGCGAAAGCTCGTTGCCCAAACCACAGACCCATGGCGCAAACAACCACGAGCCGGCGCAAAGGATCGCTCAGTGAGAAGGATGCGAGCAGCAACTCGGCCGCAATCGCCAGCAGCAGCGCAGTGCCAGGGCGATCCCAGACCCCTTCGCGCCAGAAGAACACTCTCGCCAGCAGCGCCAATGCGCCAAAAGGCAAGCTGCCCAGCACGCGCTCGACGTCCGCGCCAAAGCAGCGCGGCAAGAGCGGCTCCGGGTCATCCTCGTCGTCGGCGTCGCTGCCGCCCCCGCCGTCCCGCTACGACGCCGCGCTGGCAAAGATGAAGAAAGAGACCGAGGGGAAGAGCGACGAGGAGCTGCAGCTGCTGCTGCAACAGCTGCTCCAGAACGGGCGCTTTGAAGACGCCGCGTACTTGATCTCGGCGAGCGCGTTCCTGGACTCCAAGTTCAAGACGTCGGACGTCGTGCGCCTGATGCTCGAGGCGAAGCAGTTCAACCAGACAGCGCAGCTGATCCGCGATATGAAGCTGCAGTCGAACCAGCTGCTCGTGACGCTCTTTGTCAAGGAGCTCGTGCGCTGCTCGCAGTTCCACGCCGCCGTGCGCTATGCGCAGGAGCTGGTGCAGAACTTTGGCAAGAAGGATTTTGGGCCGCGCGACCAGGAGCGGCCGTCTTGGACCCCGCAGGCGCTCATCCAGGCGATGATCCGCGCGTTCCAGTTCAAGACTGCGCTCAAGTTCTCCAAGCAGTTCGAGCTGCTGGACACGTTCCCAGCGCTGCCGCTTGTCGGCAGCATGTTTGAGGCGCGCCAATGGGAAGACGCGATCTCCAGTGTCATGGTACGCGCTGACTGTGTGGTTGTGTGTCTACGTGTGCTCCTGGATGCTGATGCTGATGTCGTTGCTGGTACTGCTGTTGTCATAGGAATACCGACTGTTCACAGATTTCCCGATCGAAGTGCTGATCATGAAGATGCTAGGCGTGCGCCAATGGTCGCTTGCAGTCAAGTGCATGGGCAAGATCACGTCCAAGGAACTGCTCGACAAGTACGCGGACGCGCTTGTGCGCGAGGCAGCGCGCGCGGGCGACTTCATCACGGCGCTGCGATACCTGCGCGAGTTCAAGCTGGACCAAGAAGAGCACAAGCCGCTGCTCGAGCACGTTGTGGACAACATGATCACGTACAGCGAGATGTACAAGGCGATCAAGTACGCGATCAAGTTTGGTCTGGACAAGGAGCGCGTGGAGGGGACCGGAGACACGGTGGCGACTCGCTACGACGCGAAGAATCTCATCGCGAAGGCGATTGAGATCGGACAATTCCACGTCGCGACAACCTACATCAAGAAGTTGCGTCTGAAGGATCAGTTCGTGGCAGAGCTTGGCGAGATGGAGCAGAAGCAGCAAGTGAGGCTGCGCGAGTTTCGAGAGTTTGTCGGCTTCCGCGAGGCGCAGCTCGGCCATCCAAGCACGCAGCATCAGCTGTATGCGCTCATTGGCGACAAGATCGCAGCTGATGGCGAGCTCGTGGAGCTTGATCCTGTGTCGATTGACGTGGTGATCTCTGAAGTCGAGGAGATTGTCCCAAAGAAGAAGAAACGAGTAGTCGCGGATGGCGAGCAGAAGACTGGCGAGTCCGGGTCCCCTGGCCTGCGTGATCGCGTGCAAGAATCCAGCAACGACGCGAGTCTTCATCAGCCGTCCGAGCGCCAGTCGCGCTTCAACTTTGCACGATCGGGCGGTGCCGATATCCCGTCATCGTCGCTTCCAGCGTCTGCGATCTCCCACATCACCGAACCGATCCCGCAAGACCGTGCGCACGCTCCGATGCCCCCTCCTGGACTTGCCCAGTTCACACAACCAGCTGCGTCTGCAGCTCGCATCGAAGAGGCCTCCTCAAGCTTCAACTTTGCGCAGTTTGCGAGCTCTTTGCAGAGCAATGGTCCGCCAGCACCAGTCGCGTCGCCGACGCAAATTCCGTCGCTCTCGACCCCGCCAGGGATGCAGCAGATGCGCCACAACCAGCAACAGCAGCCAGCTCAAGCGTTCTCGACGCCACCAGGAATGCAGCCAAGCCACCACCAGCAGCAGCAGCAACCAGGCATGTTCGCGCAGCATGCGCCAATGCTGAATGGTCACTTTGGCAGAGGACCGATGGCTCCATCACCCCCGGCGTTCAGCCCTTCGTTTCACCAAGGCAACTTCATGCAGCCGATGCATGCGAACCAAGCGCCTCCTCCGCCGTCGTACATGATGCCGCCGCCTCCAGCGCCATCGCAGCAGTTCTCGAGCGGAGGCAACAACCTAGGAGGCATGGACATTTCGTCACTCGCGATGCAGTTCCACTCGAGCGGATTCGGAGCACCAGGCTTCGGGATGAACAACGGCGGTCCTGGCGGCTATCCGTCTCAGCTGCCACCAAACTCTGGAGGTGCGCCACCAGCGCTGAGCCACCTGTTCCCATCGTTCGCACCGCCGCCGCCGCCGCCGCAGTTCGCACCGCCGCCTCGCTCGTCGTTCAAGCCGAGCATCGGGTACACGTCCGTGACGACAACGCGCCAAAAGAAATAGATAGACACCCTTTGGTGAAGAACGAAATAAATTCACAATTGCATACCCAATCCACACAACCGCTGCCGAAGCGAAGGTGGGATGGCACGTGCTTGGTCAGTTTGGCATCGCGTAGCCCTCGTTGACCGTCCGCGTGTCGTGTCATGCACTCTCCACGCTTTCTTGCTCACCAGTCCCCCAGATACGCAGTAGCCGAGCGAGCGAGCCTAGTAATTCCGCTTCGCCTTGGGGTCCTTGATCTTGTTGTCGATCTCGCCCCACGACTTCCCGCGGATACTGAAGAGGCGCTTCGCTCGCTCCGCAAGCGAGCCGCTACAAACAAACAACGACGCCAACAACAATTTCCATGTAAGCACGGAGGACAGATGCTAGACGCCAGGAGCAAGAATCACATGAACGCACGTACCCGCATTTCAGCCCTCGGTGCTGCAGCTCCTGCTTCAGCGCTTCGAGACCCAGCTTCTCGAGCTGCTCCGGGTTCTCGAACCCACCCAGCTCCACTGGTTCGTGCGGAGGGGCTCGCGTCTCTTGCTCCGTCTCGCCAGACACAGCGGACGATGAAGACTCGGTAGGGCTGGAGGTGTCGCTGGAGAGCGCCTTGGTGCCACTGTCGACGGTGATGGCGTCGAGGACAGCCTGGCAGCCCTCTTTCTGGTACAGAAATGGCTGCGCTCCGATGTTCACGAGCAGGATCTCGGTTTGCTCGACGCTGATCGCTGGGAAGAACCCTTTCTGCTTCAGATTCGCCGTGTCGAGACACTTGATCCCGTCGAACGCCACGCCGAGCGCTTCGCCGTTCTTGGAAAACGAGATTTGTCCAGCATCGAGATCCAAGAGACACCCGATGACGTCGTTCTTCGCCCACGACGAGCCAAACTCGCTCTCCTGGCCGCTCGTCCACTTCAGCTGCCGGCTGCCGTCGTACGACCACGAGCGCGCATGGTCGCCCACACCATCGCCAGTCTCCGAGTTGGCGGCGAACGTCCCGTCCGCCCAGCCGAGCTGGACGACGCCGTCCGTGATGAGCCGAACCTCGTAGTACCACTTGCCCGCCGTCACGCGGCAGCCAAAGACCGTGGCCGTGCCAAAGTTGCTCTGCCCGCGGAGCTCGCAGAGTCCGTGCTTGAAGGTCGCGCCGACGTTGCCGCCCATGGGCACGAGCCAGAACTCGGACGCGGCGTCCGACGAGCGCACAGACACGTGGGTCGCGTCTGGCGGGAGCACGCGCGCCTCCTCCAGAATGGCTTGCTTCGCCTGCGCCTTGCTCTTCGCATTGCGCTTGCGCATCCCCTGGCGAATCGCGTCCCCAATGTCGTTGGGTACCTCGCGCTCGTAGTCCACGTAGCTCTGCAGCTCCTGCTGCTTTGACTGGAACACCTCCTCTTTCTTCGCCTTCTTGAACTCCGTCAGCCCCGCGCCTCGCAGCTCCGTCTCGCCGTGCGCGTAGTCGCAGTCTCGTCCGCGCGGACAGCCCCACCAGCGAGGCGCGTTTGGAGGCGCTGTCCGGCCGTTCTCGCGCGCTTTCGCCCAGTTCTTGCAGAGAATCGTGTTGCGGCGGCGCTTCATGTACGACTTCTTGATACCTTCCGCCCACGACGGCGTCGCCAGGTACCACCCGGGGATGCCGCTCGGCGTCTCTTCATCCATGATCTCCTGGTCCGTCACGCCTTGCTTGTTGCGCTGCTCGCGCGCCTCGCCGTCGTCGCGCCACTTCTCGACCGCGATCTCTTGGTTCACGTGGCGCAAGCGACGGCCGTTGAGGTCGCGACACGCACCGAAGCTTGTCGTCGCCTTCGCACCGGCCCCCTTGCCGCTGCTCCGCAGCATGGCGCCGAAGCCGCCCTTACCGCCGCGCAAGCCGCCGCTCAGACGAGCGCGCACCAGCACGGGGAGGCTCGGGACGAGCGCATTCTCGACGAGCTTCGCCCCGTTCGCGTAGAGGTCCAGGAGCGCCGCCGGAACCCCCTCGCGTGCCTGCACCTGCTGCTTCACCGCCGCGACCGTCGCGTGCGCGCGCGGCAGCGAGATGCACAGCGTGCGGCTGAACTGCACGAGGAACTCGGTCTCGTCCGCCATCGTGTCGCCTACTGCTGTCGTCGTCGTCGCCTGCTGCCGTCGAAGATGATATTGCTGCGATCAAAATGCGCCAACGGATTGCTCCAAATTTCAACATGAAAACCGAAAAAGCGATGCTGCATGCTTTGTTCTTTCAAGGTTCCATCTGCTGGCTTCTAAGCCGAGTTGTATCGGAAAGTGCTCTTTCTGGAAACCGTCAAGGTTCGTCCTGCATCTCAAGGTTTCAGCCTTGGTCCAAATTTCGCCGTCCTTGTCAAATTTCACGTTTCATTGCAAATCTTGCAGCGACGGTGATGATGGCGCCAAACGCTCCACGCGCGCTCGTCGTGGCGCTCATCGCGGCGGCGACGGCGCGCTCAGCCACGGCAGCTGGAGAGCATGCGAGCGTGAGTGTGCGTCCCCCACGCATAGCTGCACTGTGTGTGTGTGTGTGTGTGGTTACTCATTGCTGTGCTGACCTCTCTCTCTCTCTCTCTGTTCCACAGGACGGAGCGCTGGGAGTTCAGCCCGCGTGGATGTTCGCGCTCGCGCTCGCTGCAGTCGTGGTGACGCAGCTAGTGCTGCACATGCAGTCATCCGGCAGCCGCCAGGCGCCTGTGAAGAAGCAGCACCAAGAACCCGTGCAGTCGGTGCTGCAGAAGGACGAAGCGCTCGAGCGCCACGCAGAAGCGAGTGGCCAGATGTACCCAGTCGGCGCGCTCGTGAGCACTAAGGCGCATGGCTCAGCCAAGGTGCTCGCGTTCGACGCGCAAGCGAAGAGGTACGAGGTGGAGATCAGCAGCGGCAGCGAGGTGGAGGTCGCGAACCTGCGCGAGCAGGACATTCACGCCACCAGCGTTGCGGACTTCTTCGTGTATCCGATCAAGTCGTGCGCTGGCATTCGCCTCGAGTCGGTAGAGATCACTGGTACGCTACACCTCTGATGAGCATCTGCAGGCAGGCTGTTGTGTGCTCACTGTGAACGTGCTGTATATGCATGCGCAGCAAAAGGCGTCTTGCACGATCGAAGCTGGATGTTTGCGGACGAAGACGGCAAGTTCATCACCCAGCGACGCTACCACAAGATGGCGCTGATCGTCCCGAAGCTGCTGCCGAGCATCGATAACCCCAAGGTGTGTGCCTTGCAAGAACGGTGGCTGTTGTGCCTGTCGTGGTTGCAACTCAGGCTGACGCGCTGGTGCTATCTGTCCTACTCCAGTCGATTTTGCTGACTGCACCAGGCATGGATGCCCTCGACGTCCCGATTCTCCGCGAAGGATCCGGGAAGCAAGCGAACGTCAAAGTCTGGAGCTCGGAGATGGTGGCGATCGACCAAGGCAACCGCGCCGCGGACTGGATCAACACGTACCTGGCGGATGTTCGCGGCGACAGAAAACTACGCTTTTTCCGCGTGAAGGACTCGTTCAAGCGCTTCACGGATCCAAAGTACGCGCCAGACCACGAGACTGGTAGGAATGCATGCTTGCTTGTTCATGCGTCAACCCACGACCACGTATGCTAACGGTGTACGGCTGACTGCCTCAGGGTTCGCGGACGGGTTCCCCTTCCTGCTGGCGCTGGAGTCCTCGTTGGACGAGCTGAACAAGTCTCTTGATCACTCGATTCTGATGAATCGCTTTCGTCCAAAGTAGGCTGCTGGCTGCTGGCTGCTGGCTGCTACAGTGTGCTTTGTCGCTTCCTGACAGTGTTGCTTCTTGCCGTGTATTGTAGTATCGTGCTCAAGGGGAGCCCTCCGTTTGCGGATGAGAAGTGGAACTGCTTGGCGATCGGCGGACTTTTGTTCCGCAACGTCAAGCCGTGCTCGCGCTGCAACCTCCCGTGCGTCGACCAGGCGACGGGGATCAGCGACCCAAATCGCGAGCCTTCGAAAACGCTGACTCGACTTCGCAACGGTGCGCTGCTGGGCTTCACGGACGGGAAGAAGTACGAGAACTACTTCGGGTCGAACCTCGTCGCGGAGCGCGTTGGCACGATCAACGTCGGAGCGCAGGTGAAGGTGCTGACGCTCAAGAACGAGGTTTTCGCTTAACGAAGGTGTTGATTCGCCGCTGACGTCGCGGCTGCAAGGTATTTCGTATGCACTTGCTCTATATTGCCTTGCCTTAATTCAGCCGTGTTTGTTCTTGTATCGGTCTCCTCCACGCACACTGGGCAGCGAACATGCCGAGCTGGAAGCACCAAGACCGCCGCCACTGCTGGTTGGACTGGTAGCGCTGGGACTATTCGCCAAATCGGAATCCTTCTCTCGGAGCGACACTGCTCTTGTGGGTGATGAGGATAACGTTGCGGCTGACGATATGCTGATCTCTTTCCTTGAGTCAGGGGAGAGGTGTGCTGTGGTCGGCATTTCGATCTTGATTGGCGACGTTCCTTGCTCGGACGGCACTCGCGGATGAAGGTTCAGCGGCTCGATCTTGACCGGCGATGGTGGGTCGTGGCTTTCTTTTGGCTTCGGGAAGTGCTCGCCCCCGCCGCCTGTTACTGGTCGTGGATGGACAGGTTCGAGACTTGCGTGGTGGTCCCCAATCCTTGGCGACTTGGGAGACGTCGGGTTGTGTTCTAATATTTTCGAGCCGCTGTGTGAGAGCTTTCGAGCACTTGGCGCTTTCCCCAGTTTCTGGAGCGACTCGAGGTTGAGCTCCAAGCGCTTCGGTGCGTGCCAATCTCTCACAAGCATGGCGATGAACTCTGCGTGCTTGGTCAGCGACGTGCTCGCCGAGTTGCTGATGTGGAAGATCGCCATTGCCGTCCGCAAGCACACGGCGTCGAACAGCGCAGCGCTGCTGATGCCGTTCGCAAAGCTGATCCCGGCGCCGCTCTCGATCAGAGCGATACTCCTCTGAAGAACGCGCAAGCAGCTCAGCACACGATCCAGCGACTTCACGACGTAGTTCGGGAGCTTGTGGAGTGCTCTGGAGCATTTGATTGCAGCGGAGTCTCCGTCGTGGGCAAGCACAGCACCGAGGACGTCCGCGTCGAGCAGCGGCTCCACCAAGTGCTCGAGCCAGTCCAGCAGCAGGACAGGGTAGAGCGCGACACTGGTGCAGAGCTCGCTCGCTTCGTGCCAGTTCGACTCGCCGACGTTGAATGCGACTTTAACTGGGAACAGCTCTTCCTGCGAGATGTAGCGCGCCACACTGCTCAGCGTAAACGAAGGCACAGGCGGCGGCGGCGTCGGAGAAACAGCCGCAGATCCAGGCGTCGTAGCGTTCAGGAAGCTAGTCGTGCGAGCCGTCGCGCCACCACTCTCGTCAGTCTCCGTGGCGCCATTTCCTTCAAAGATGCCCTTGAGATGTGTCTCCTGGATGCCCTGGACATCCACAACGAGCTTCCCGTCGATTTGCGGGAATGGGATGTGGTTGATGAACGCGTGGATCACTTGCGCAGGCTGCGAGTCTGCTGCTTTCTCGACTTCGGCGCACAAGAAGTTGAGCACTTTCGGCAGCGCGAGCCTCGTCCCAGCGCTCTTCTCGCCGTGCGCCGTCCGATTCTGGTGCTCGATCATCTCTCCGACGCTGAAGCGATCGTGGATGTACGGTAGCGCGAACACGACCTTCGCTGCGTTGATGTACTCGTGGAAGTGGTGCACGAACTTCGCCTGAGCGGATGTCTGAACGGATCCCGGCCGGTCGCGTCGGACGATCATGATTGCTTGGTCGGGCGGGATGTTGTGCATGAAGATCAGCACGCAGGCGATCGCGAGTCCCGTGCGTCCGTATCCAGCGTGGCAGTGGACAGCGACCTGCAAAGAAGGTGCGGAGCACTGTTAGATGTGCTTGCAGTGCATTGTGGAACTTGAGGCAAATCGTAACGTACTCGCTGGTGTCCATCTTGTAGGATCGACGCCATGACTTTGACAATATCCATCATGAACGGCAGCGTCGGAGTCGTCATGTCCTCCCACCCAAAGTTGTAGAAGCGAACTGTTTTTCAAGATCGAGGTGTCCCAGCGATTAGCCGACAAGCGCCTCAAGAAGAGCGAGCGAGGAGATTGAGTGAGGAGAGCACCGAGGACGTACTGTTTTGCGCCATGAGATCCTTCTCGGGGTCGTATGGAAAGCCGCTCGGACCAAGCCCATCGCCACAGTACGGATGCTCGCCGGGGAGAGTCAGGTTGAACACCGCAGATATACGCAACCTGGACACGCAGAGACATGGGGAGCATGAGTGCTGCGATCCTGTGGGTAGTGAACATCGCGAGGAAGACGCACGCCTTACTTCTGGAACTGCTGGGCGATCTGATAGTCCTTCATCAGCCGCGAGGATGGTCTCATCATCCCGAGGACGCGATTGGTGACCCAGTCGGCGTGGAGTCCGAGCACCGGCGAGTTCGTCTTTGCCAGCGCGGCGCTCTCGCTGCACCGCTTGCACTTCGCGCCTCCGCACAGCCGACACTTGACCGTCAGCGTTTTCTCCCACTCGCGAGGCTTCACAGGTGATCCCATGGCGTTGTGGTGGAGTGGAGTGGGGCTCAGCCGACCAACTCGAAGAATGAAGTGTTAGGCAGCGCGTGTGCTGCGCACGCTGGATCCAAGTCGCATCCGCGCCAAGTATTGCAAGCAGGCAAGGTGAGCAGCTTCCTGGCTCGGTGTGCTCTGCGTCTGGCGCTAAAATTGACCGAGGGTGTCTTGTTTTCCGTGCAGGCACCGAACGGACGGCGTCTGTTAATGCCTGCTGTCCCGAAATACCGAGTCGATGGTGAGCACCAATGCCGCACATGCGATCGTTTCGGTTTGCGACCTGATGCCGTCGGTCTGCGCCTGTGTCCTGGTGAAAAACCAGGTGCGCGAAGTCATTTGGAGCAAAGCACCTTCGACGAATGGATGCGCGCTGTGATCCAGGCTTGCTGCCTCGTTTGCTGTTTGCGAGCGCAACTCTCTCTCTCTCTATGCTCTCGAGGGTGGCACAGAAATAACCGGAGGCGCAAGCGACGCACGCGCGACGCCAGCACCTCAGAATCAAAGAGCTTGCAGCAGCAGCAAGCAAGCAGTCTCTGCTTCTTTGCGCCGAGCACGAAATGGAAATGCGCGACTGGCAGCCATTGGCAGGTATAAATACGTGCTCGATCTATTTCCTGGCTGTGATGAGGCTCTCTCTCTCTCTCTCTCACGATGCGCCTGCCTGCCTGCCTGGACTGTGTGTGATAGGCTGCCTCGGTCTGCTTCGAGCCGCACCGCCCAACCTGAGTGGCAACTCGAGGCTCGGAAATGAAGTCGAATGGGAGTGCTCGCGCGCTGCTGCCTGCGTCGGGTCGGTCGGCGCTGGCATCGCCCTTGTCGTCGTCGCCGTCGTTCTCGTCGCGGATGTCGCCAACGAGCGGCAAGAAGCGGCGCAGTGCCACGGAGAAGCCGCATGGCGTGAGCGGCGGTCAGAGCAGCAGTCGGGGTGCATCACCTCCACACGAGGCGCTCCCGTATGCCATCGAGGGCATGCTGCCCTCCAGCTCCGCTGGAGGAATACCAGTCCCAGGCCATGAATATCTGTATCAGCTACAACAGCTCCAGCACCAGCAAATGCACCAACAAGGACTGGCGGCCGCCGCCGCTGCTGCTGCTTACGGCTACTCGAACGGCGGTATGCAGTCGATGGCTGTGGGCTTCCCGTCCCAGTACATGGCGCCGCAACTGCTCTCGCGAGCCCCCAGCTCGGCGATGATGGTGGAAGACAACTCTGCACGACACTTCGGATCGATCCATCCCGGCACCAACTCGCATCCGACTCACTCGAGTCTACCCAGTAGCGGCGGCACCGCAGATGCACCGAGCAACAGCGACGAAGACGGTGCTAGTCTCATCCAGCGATTGGAGAAGAAGGATCACATGATATCACAGCTCGGCTCGTTCCTGTCGCAGATGAAGCAAGAATCGGAAGGAACAGCCTACGCGTGGAAAGAGAAGCTACAGGAGATCTCGGAGCTGAAGCGCCAGCTCGCAGCAGCGAGCCAGCAGCTCTCGTCGTCGCAGGAGAAAGGGCAAGAGACTGCGTCTCAGCTTGAACAGGCAGAGCAAGAGCTGGCTGCAGTGATGGATGCCCTGAAAGCAGGCGAGCAGACCCACATCGAGGAGCTCATGATTATGAACGAAGAGATCAAGAAGCGTCAAAACGACGCTGATCACATGAAAATCGGGTACGAGCAGAGCTTGAAGGACATCTCGCAGGAGCTGCTTGAAAGCCAGCAGAAGCAGCAAGACGCAGAGTCGCGATGCCAGTCTCTCGAAGAAGCTTTGCGACGAGTCGAAGAGAGTCACCACACTGTGCTTGCTGAGCATGCCGACGAGAAGCGAGTGCTGCAGAAAGATCTGGAGGATCTCGGCAGTCACCTCGACGTCAGTGATCGCGAGAAGCAAGAGCTCGGGCAGCATCTCTGGAACGTCACGCAGGAGCTCCAGCAGAGCAAGCAGCGCGAAGACGAACTCGAGCGCAAGTATGCAAGCATGGCAGGCGACTTTGAAAAGTCCCAGAGCGCATGGAGCGAGCGCTTCCACCACTTCCAGAGCGAGAAAGCAGAGCAGCTCGGCGTTCACTCGATGCTCCAGACTCAGCTGCAGGCGGTGGAGGAGAAGTTCCAGAACGAGCGATCTCAAAAAGCGGAGCTAAACGAGCTGATGGTGCGCGAGATGCAGCGCTTCCACGACGAAATGGAGCACCTCCACCAGTCGCAGAAAGAAACGATGGAGCGCGAGCTCGACGAGAAAGAGCAGTGGAAGCTGCAGGCTCTCGACCACCA
Source organism: Globisporangium nagaii (assembly GCA_023335995.1). NCBI lineage: Eukaryota > Oomycota > Peronosporomycetes > Pythiales > Pythiaceae > Globisporangium > Globisporangium nagaii. The sequence continues at coordinate 18,566 of JAADWH010000364.1, forward strand.
GGACAAGCTGACGAGGATGGAAAAGAAGTTCGCACAGGCAAACTCTGATGTCGACGAGCTGCAAGCACGACTGCGACAGATCGACGAAGAGAACCAGCATTTACAGCAGAACGGAACGGAAAAGGCGTCGACGCTGCAGGAAATGAACAACCAGCTCCACACAATCATGGACGAGCTCCACGAGACGCAATGCCGGTACGAGCAGCTCCAAGTGCAGTGGGAGCGCCACCAGAACGGACTGCGAAAGTGCATCCAGCTGCTCAACAGCAGCACATCGGCAGGCGATCTCGAGAGCGACGCTGCAGCAGCGTCCTTTCTTGGCACAATCACCAGTGCGCTGGAAGAGTACATGCAGCTGAGCTCCATGATCGACGAAATGAAAATCTCGGTGCTTCGCGCGCAGCAGGAACTGGACAGTGAGCGCGAGCGGTTCCGGCAACGCGAGCAAGAGCTTGTACAGCAGTGCCAAGGGCTCCAGAGCGACCTGGAGTCGACTCGAGCGGACGCAAAGACTCTAGCGCAAGAGCTCCAGCAGCTGTCGCGCCAGTTTGGCGGCAACGAGACGAAACTCTCCGCGCAAGTGCAGCAACTGACGAAAGAGCTCGAAGATGTGCGCACCACCAGCGGACTCCAGGTTCTCCAGCTCCAGAAAAGCCTCGATTCGCAGCGAACTCGAACGAGCCAGCTCGAGAGCGAGAAGAAGGACTTGCTGCAAGAGGCGGAGCACCTGAACTCGTCAATGGAGGTGCTGTACCAGACTCGGAACGAGAAGCAGATCGAGCTGGATCAGCTCCGAGCGACGTGGGAAGAGCTGCAATTGGAACACAGCGATCTGAAAGAGAACTACGAGGACTTGGACGTCAGCACAGTGAGGACAATTGGCGAGCTCAATGCGAAGCTGAAGGAGCTGCAGGGTCAGCTGCAAACTCATCGAGCCCAGAGCAGCGCGCTCAAGACAGAACACGAGCAAGTGCTGGAGCAGTTGAGTGCGACTCAAACCGAGTATGAGGGGCTGTCTCATCGATTCATGGCTGAGCAAGCGAAGTGGCTCGAGAAAGAACAAGAACTCGGAGCGGTGCTCGAAGACAAGACGCACCGGATGGACGAGATGATAGAGATGCTGACGCAGCTGCAGTCGAAGACCGAATTTCTCGAGAAATCTCGCATGAGCGAAGACCAGAGCGTCCGGCAGGAAATAGAGAAATACCAGCAGCAGCTGTTGGTTCTCGGGCAGGAGAAGAAGCGCTTCGAAGTCGCGTACACGAGTCTGAAAGTGCAGCACGACCAAGTCGTCCAAGAAGCGTTTGCACTGAAAGAAGAGAGGCGGCTTTTCGTGCAGCAGCAGAACGACACGGACGAAGAGCTCGGCGCGCTCAAAACTGAGCACACGCGCCTGAAGAGCGAGTTCGACAGAGTGAATCGCACGAAGTCAGGGCTTCAGGCGGAGCTGCACCGAGTGGCAGACGAAGCGCAGGATGTGCTGCGGCAATTCGAGGTCGTGCGACGAGATGCTCGAGCGCAGGAAAAGAACTACCAGGGCGAGTGCGAGCGGATGCGGAAGGAGATTGAGGATTTACGAGCCGAAGGCAGTGAAGCGAGCGCGCTGGTGGAGGAGATGCAGACCAAGATGACGTCGATCCAGAATGCCGCGAACGCGACGATCAACGACTTGATGGCCGAGCTTCAACATGCGCAGGAGACGATCTCGTACGAGAAGAATCGGCTGCTCAAGGAGAACGAGATGCTCAAATCGCAGCTGAAGGCGATTGACGATGACATGCGTCGCAAGGAAGCCGACTTGAAAGAGCTCCAAGCCGGGCTTCGCGTCGAGAAGGATCAGTTCTCCGACAGGGAGAGCGAGATGATGCTCAAGTTTTCGCGCTTGACGACCACACTCGAGCAAAAGAAACAGGAAGTCGACAAGCTGAGCAAAGAACTGGAGGCGAAAGCACTGAAAGTTGCCGAGTACGAGCGGAAGCTCACACCGCTTGTGAACGCCAAGGACAGCCTGCAAGCGAAGAACACGGAGCTGAAGCAGGCTTTCGACGCGAAGACGCGTGAGGCTCATGATCTCGAAGAGCGCTTTCGAGACGATCTGAGTCGTGTGGTGAAGGAGAAGCGAGACGTCGAAGCGCTGTACGTGACGATGAAAGAAGAATACGAGTCCGTGCGGTCGCAGACGAGCGGACACCAGCAGCAATGGCAGAACGACTGCAAGGCGCTCAAGCAGAGCCTCGAGCGAACCAAGAGCGAGCTCGTCAAAGCCAACACCGAGGTGCTGACGCTCACGCAGCGCTTGGAGTCGTGCCAGGGAGCGGCGAATGAGACGATCTCGGAGCTCTCAGCTCGGCTGCAGGCGGCAGAGCAACAGAAAGAAATGAGCGTGAACGGACTGCAGCGCGAGATCAACCTGGAGCGCGAGCGGCGCCGCGAAGCAGAAGTCCAAAAGATGGAGCTCCAGCGACAGCTTCGGCAGAAAGGAGGAGCTATGAGTGCAGCGCCTGCGTCGCTGGCTGGAGCTGGAGTGGCAAGCGCCAGCAGTGCTCTGATGGACGAGCGATCATCCACGTGGGGTGGTTCAAGCGGTGCTAGCGACCACGAGCTGTCGTCTATTGCACCGAGACCATCTCACAGCGCACCGAACAATGCGTCGTTTGCAACGCCACCGATGCCGACGCAGACAGCGACTCCGAAGACGAAACCAGCGCCGGAGATCCGCAAGTTCTATGCGAACGAGCCCATGACGAACGCTGAGCTGTCGAACCTCCCCATGGCGCTCATCAAGGCGCAGATCGGCTTGGACCTCTCCAGCGAGCCAGTCGGCGGCGCGAGACACAGCGGCAGCAGCAGCAGTCCAGCGAAAAGCAGCAACCACCACCGCGCATCGTCCTCTCTGTCACTCCCCGACCGCGATCTGTATCACCATCAGCAGCAAGAGAACAACGACGAGATCCCGCTGTTGCCCTTGGAGAAGCTGCCGCAGTACGTTCGCTGCTCATCCGTTCGATCGTGCCGTGACATTGCTAGATGAATGCTCAAATGGCTGTGTGATCTCCTTGATTCTCTTCTAGGAACCCTGAGGCTGACGGCAACGAGGTGACTCCGAGTTGCGATTCCGAGCACAGCAGCGGCCATCGCTCCTCGCAGGCAAGCGGCGGCGGTTCCTACCTCGCGTCGCTGAGCTCTCGCAGCACGGAGCGATTCTTCATGGACTCGTCGGACGGCAAGAACCGCTTGGCGGCGGCTTCATCGAAGAGCAGCAGCTCGGGAGTGAGTGGGAACAACAAGAAGCTCGGAGCGGTCAGTGCGTCCAGCAGCAGCAGTAGCAAGAAGAAGCGTCCTGGCGCCTCCTCGGGTCTTCCGTCGTCAGCGAGCTCAGCGGCGCTGGTCGCTGCGTACGCTCTGCCGTCCTCGTCTTCTCCTCCGAGCGGCTCGCTCAAGTCGAAGAGCACGTCGAAGCTGCTGCCTCGCATCCCGTAGAGCCGAGTGATCCGTTGTCTGCGTCTCCTGGCAGCACGCAGCGAGAACGCAACCTAGATCGTCGAGCTCCACACAACACGACAGACATTGCAGGGTATGTGTATGATGGCAGCGTCTCTTCTTCGTCTATTGCCCTGTCCTCCTATAAAGCCGAGATGCAGCTCTCGCTCACAGCACCAGCGCCAGCACCGGCTTCCAAGGCAGCAGTGGGGAAGCTGTACATGTACACCGGGAAGGCGACCTCGTCACTCGAGTCCCTGGCGCGCAGGAAGTGCCTGGCGTCGTGGCGCAGCGCGCCGGGGAACTTGTAGAGGTACGTGAGCACTTGGCACGGCGCCGGCAGCGTCTCGAGCTTGGCGCGGATCAGTCTAAGCCGCCACATGTCCACAACATTATAGTGATGAGTACGTTTGTGGTGCAGCGCGGCACAGAAACCCACCGAGAGCTACGCACCCGAGACCGCGCTCGATGAGAAAGAGGAACATGATGGTGGCGTCTGCGTAGTCAAAGTCCATGGCGTTGCCGCAGTGGATCGTCACGAGGTGGGCGACGCCCGCGGCTTCGACGGCGCGGGCGGCATGCGCGGCGCGCTCGCGGTCGATCTCGATGCCCACCGCGCGGATGCCGAAGCGCTGCGCGGCGTGGATCACGAGCCGTCCGTCGCCGCAGCCGACGTCGTAGAACACGTCGGTCGGTGCGACGGATGGCGCGATCAGCTCCAGCGCGCTGCTGAACACGCGCAGTGGCGTCGAGTGGAGCTTCTTGCGCGGCGCGAGCATGCTTCAGACGCTTCCGATGCGAATGGCGATCGCGATGGCGTCGTTTCGCTAATGTGGCGGAAATGCGTGCGTGGGACACACCACGCAGGGCGGACTGGTGAGAGAATGTGTGACAGAAAGATCCCACGCTGGCACGCGGACGGCGAGTCATGTAGTGTGCGGCGGCGCGTGTGCATGAGCGCGAGATGCGCAAGGCTGGCGACAGAACGCTGCACGTGTCGTGAACTAAATAGGGTGTCGCTGTTCGTGTGGTTCATGCAATAAAAAAGAGTAAATAGTCTGTTCCACGACGAGCTGCTGGATCGTGGAGGAGGTACGGAGGAGGGAACAGGCGCATGCGCTGACGCTCTTCTCTCCATGCGCCGCCATGTCGCGTCGTACACGTAGCGAGAGCGAGCACGAGAGCGAGAGCAAGAAGGCTCGACTGATCGCGCGGTCGTGTCCTGCTGCCTCGGCTTGGCTCGGCTATCGTTGTCTGGTTTTCTTCAGTCGAGTGGATTTGGGGGAGGGAGGCGTGCGCTTATCGCGTGCCTTTCCACGGGTACACGACGTGCTGGTGGAGATTCTCGGCGTCCTGTGCGTCCTGCGCGCGCGCGGCTTCTTCCTGCGCCGCCGCCTGCGCGTGGTGCGCTGCGGCCGTGTGGCGCGCGTAGCCCGTCACCGCGGCGGACGCGACCACGAGCGGCACGACCGCGAGCGTGCTGGACTTGGCCGCGATGGAGGCGATTGCGGACGGCAGTGGCATTGCTGTTGCTGTTGTGCGGTGGCGCCTGAGGGCTTGCTGGAGTGCGTGCTGGAGTGCGCGGGCTGGGGATTCTTGCAGACTGGGGACGGCGTCGTCGCGCAGCGCACTTGGTTTTGCAGCGGCGTCGCCCATTTTGGGAGCAAAGACGCCAGCAAAGACGCCAGCAAATCCAGAAGATCGAAGGGAAAAGCAGCAAAAACGGAAGGCAGGAAGTCTGAGTCTAAGAATACGCAGCCAATCGGGTCGCTGCATCCGGTGCTCCGCGAGACGCGGTTGGCTGGTATTCTCGCCGCATCAGACTCAGTGTCCGTGGAAGCGTGATGGGTGGGGCCAAGCATTTCTCACGCTGCGCAACCGCACACGATCCCCGTGCGGTGTGGCCCACACACCACGAGAACTTTCGCAGAGAAAACGAGAGCGAGCGAAATGGTGTGACGAGGCGGCTGGCTGGGCGAGTCCCAGCCAACCGCTCTCTCGATCTGAGTTGGCCAGTCGCGCCTCGCCTCATGCCAGCGTCTGGCACGCGAACAAAAGTGCGAATGCGCGACGCACGCAGCGCGCACACGACACGGTGGATCATGGCATCATGAACCCGCGACGCAACAGCGAGCACCAGTTGCGTCACGGGTTCATGCGCTTCGATCCACCCAGCCCGCCAAAAAGAGATATTTTCGACAAAAAAACACTCGCTGCTCAAGGCCACATCGCCAGCAACTCCTGTGTGTGACTGCGACTTGTGCAGCCCGTCGTCAGAGGTCCTTCTCAGACTCGACGCGCTGCGCATTGCACCGACTTCCACGACTCGTGATTGACGCACACCGACGACGACGGCTTTCAGCTATTCCAGTTCCCAGTACCAGACCAGCTCGACCACGCACTCCCTTTGGAGAATGTCGGCGCCGCTGGTCCGGCACAACCTTGCGAAGAAGGGAATCTCCACGCTCCAAGACTTCCTCACACCCGACCACCAGTGGCCGGCCCTGGATGTGTTTGCTGCAACAGTGTACTGCGCCACAGATATTTCGAACCCGCAGAGCCGCAACATCGCGTCCCTGCACAGCCAGCTGATGCAAATCTTCGACCGACTGTTACCGCGAGGAGTGGACTCGACTCTTATCGAGGCATCGCACACACAGCTCCAACAGCTGTGGCCGTGGCGCGTGTCAACGCCGGTCAAGACGCACTGGTTCACGAGGATCCCGTCGAAGACACTGTACACATCGCTCGCAGACACGAGAGAACCAACCAAGACGCACCCGTCCCAGCGACATGTGCTCATCGACGCGCCAAGCACGACACGACTCCAAGACCACGCGCGCTACCTTCGCAAGTTCATCACTCTGCGAACACTCGACGTGACTATCCGTGTATGGTGGCGCATTCTCCCAGTGCACTACTTCTTCTGGCGTCAAGGCGATCAAGCTCTCCGGTACTGCGTGCACGGCTCCAACGACATCGAAAGCTACCACCACCTCTTCTGGCAGTGCCGACACAGCTTCAGACTCTGGCAACCCGTGCTCCAGCAATGGCGAATCGTGCTCGACCGACCAGTCACATGGAACCAGGCCCTCTTCGGAC
>JAADWH010000365.1:0-25041 GCA_023335995.1 Globisporangium nagaii
ACACACACAAACATACACACACATACACCATACCATACACACACAAACACACACGAGCCGTACAACAACACACAACACACACACGCGAACGAGTCCACCAACTCGATCGATCACTCGCCGAGCGCGCGAGGAGGTATGGATGTCGAGCGAGTGTCGCGCGGGGGGAGTTTGCACGCGTGTGTTTGTGCGTTGTATGGTTTGTGTGTGGTGTAGGCGAGTGAGTGCGTGTTTGTGCGTGTGCTTGCATTTAGAACTCGTGTGTGTGGTGTTTTCCCCTCCCGACGTTTACTTTATGGAATTGGAAAGTACAATGATGTGTTAATGGGCAGCTAATTGTCCAGAAAAGGCATACACACTTGGTATTCTACCTGTTATTTTCCCTATATCAAGTGTAAAGTCACTTTGACTTTGTTGATTTCTTCAAATACGCTACTTAGCGAAATGATTGATGTTAGTACCTATTCAGTTTTAAATGTCTCCCGAGGAATGAACGGTTATCGCAACAATGCATTGTGTACATGTAAGTGTGACAGCTTATGGGTTACTCTGACATCTTGTCTAATAGTGAATGTTCACACTTTATTGGATAAAATAGTAAATTAGGAGAGATATTAAGCACACCTGCTTATAACATTATAAACTGAATGGCTAAAAACTCGAAACCCTAATTTGACAATCTCATTCTGTAATATGCGAAACCCGCATCAAATTAGACAGATCTGTCCATTGACGACTCTGTAATATGTATTTTGACACAACATTCGGTAATATTTGAATTTCTCATCAATTTGGAAAGATATGTCTTGGACGACTTTTCAGGATACGACTTTTCAGGATTCGACTGACCATGCGAGCGCGACTGCTTGCAGATCGTGCGCCAGGCTGACCGGTCGAGACTGTCAGATTGACACAGACCAGAAGGAGCATGGGGCAGCGCCACGGCAAGGCCGCGTTCCTGCGCGCGACGACACCCTTCGTCAACGGTGCGACGCCGGCTTAGGATGTGTGTTTCGTTGCCTATCGTCTCATGTACTTTGGGGTATCGTGTGTGTGTGTGGGTACGGAATCGAAGCCTCCGAGAAGGACGTGAACAAGCTCTGGGAGACCTTCAACGACGTGGCCGAGGGCTTTGGGCTGAACCAGGATGAGATGAGCGAGATCTGTCGCGCGCTGCAGCCGACGCTCGAGATCCACGCCAAGGCCGAGATGGACCAGCTCACGGTCGCTCTCTTCGTGGCGCTCGACACAGATGAGGTGCGGGCGCTAGCCGCTCATTTGCTCAAATCAAACATGTTGTGTCTTTATCTTGTTCTCGCTGTCTGACTGTTTTTTGTTGCCACTGTAGAACGGTCTCGTCGACGCGCTCGAGTTTCTCGGCACCATCGCCGTCATGTCCGCCATGACGATCGCGCAGAAGCTCACCTGTACGTGGCGTTTAATGTTGATATACTGCCCAACACGGATGCTAAACCCTCCACTACGTCTCTCGACAGTCGTGTACAACTGCTACGACTTCAACGAGACCGGCCAGATCTCGATCGACGAGCTCACGCTGGCGCTCAAGTCGACGCTCACGGGGCTCTGCAAGCTCGCGGCAGGTGTCGTGTGTCCCAGTGAGCTCGTGCTCGAGGACATCGCACTGCACGCGTTCCACAAGGCGCAGAAGCACAGTCCTGATGCCTTCCTCACGCTCAGCGAGTTCCTCAAGTTCGCTGAGACGACTCCCGAGATGACGTCCTGGATCGACTTCTTTGACTCGCCCGACGAGCTTGTGGAGGAGAACGACCGCGATGATAGCGACCTGGAGCTCGAGAGCCACGTCATTATGCCTGTTGACAGCGATATCGAGACTGCGCGCAAGCGAGACCTGAGCTTCCCGTTCGACCTCAAGGCGCCGTCGTTCGCCCAGGACGCGCCGATCCCGCCGCAACCGTGGCAGATCGTCGTGGCGAACGCTGCGCCAAGTGCGCCACCAGCGATCGACCCGAGTCTTCCTGCCGCGAGCCTCGACCTCGACTGGGTTTACGGGTTCAACAGTGACTTTCGCAGCGTCGTCAAGTACGTCTCGGCGGCCGAGATCGTGTATCCGGCCGGCAGCGTCGTTGTGCTCTACGACGTCATCGAGCACAAGCAGCGGTTCGCGCTCCACCACTCGGACAAAGTGCAGACGCTCGCAGTGCACCCGACCAACAGGAACATCATCGCGTCGGGCGAGCGAGGGCTCATGCCCAAGGTCGTGGTTTGGAGCGCGCAAGGAGCGCTTGACAGCACGCTCAGTGTACTGCGGGGCTTCCACAAGAACGGCGTTCGACACGTGGCGTGGATGCCCAACGGCCGCACGCTCGTGACCGTCGGGCAGGACGACTTCCACTGCGTCGCAGTGTACCAGTGGGAGACAAAGGCTGGTGGGTCCGCTGGCGGTGGTGCGGCGGTCGAGTGGTCCAAGCCCGCGACGCTGATCTTCGCGGATCGCTGCGGCCGGGAGCCCGTGCACGCGTGCATCGTCACGAGCAACAGCCACTTTGTCACCTGCGGCCAGCGGCACCTCTTTTTTTGGAGCCGCGAGAGTGACGACCGGTACACCAGTGAGCACGCGCTCTTCTTCAAGCGCCGAGGCGTCTTGGGACGCAAAACCAAAGTGCAGACGCTGGTGAGCCTCGCATCGCTGCCGAACGACTCGAACTTTGTGCTCGCGGGCACGGCGCGCGGTCAGATCCTGCTCTTTGAAGGCCGCAACTGCATCCGCGTGTTGCACGCGCATGCGAGCGCAGTGAATGTGCTCCAGGCATTTCCAGGAGGCATTTTGAGCGCCGGTAAGGACGGCAAGGTGCGGCTCTGGAGCAAGCGCATGGAGCCCGGCGCGCAGTTCGACATGGAGGCACTCGGCAGCGTCTCTTCACGCGTACGCAGTCTCAGCGCGTCCCCCGACGGCGGTGCCAAGCTGCTCATCGCGACATCCGGTGCCGAGATCTACGAGATCGCGACGAGCGACGGCTCGAACCTGCACTTTGGGGCGATGCTCTGCGGCCACTTCGCTTTTGAGCTCCATGGACTCGCAGTGCATCCGCTCAAGCGCGAGTTCTGCACCACGGGCGACGACCGCACCGTGCGCATCTGGGACATGAACTCGCATCGCCAAGCGCGCATGGCGATGCTCGAGGCACCGTCGCAGACGTGCGCGTACTCGCCGGACGGCTCGCTGCTCGCGGTCGGCCAAGGCGCGCCAGACGATGGGACTTCCCTCACAAGTAAGCAGCAGCAGAAGCGCATCAATGCGAACAAGCAAGGCGCGTTTGCAGTGCTGAGCGAAAACGTGCTGGCAGTCAAGTACGAGACGAAGGACTCGAAGCGGTTCATCCGGAACGTCAAGTTCTCGGGCGACGGGCTCACGCTCGCCGTCGGGTCGAGTGACAACTGCATCTACGCTTACAACACGGAGGACTGGGCGTCCAAAGGGAAGTGCAAGGCACGCGACGCCGCCGCTGTGCTCAGCCACGTAGATTTCTCAGCCACGGGCGAGTACATCATGGCGAGCGCGACCAACAAGCGCGAAATGGTCTTCTTCGAGAGCTCCTCGGGCGTCGAGATCACGCGGATTGCGACGTTGCGCGACGTCGAGTGGCTCACTTGGACCTGTCCGTACGGCTGGTGGGTGCAGGGGGTGTGGCCTTCGCTCGAGCGCTTCGCTTACGAAGTCTGCGCCGTTGATCGCTCTAGCAGCAACAGTCAGGCAGCCTCCGCCAGCCAGCTGCTTGTTGCAGGCGACAATTTCGGGACGCTGCGGCTGTACAGATACCCGTGCGTAGACGCGAACGCGCTCTGTCAAGTGGCTCACGGCCCGAGCAGCGGCATCTCGGCCGTGCGCTTCAGTGCCGATAGCAGAATGGTCGTCGCCTGCGCCACTGAGGAGCGTTGCGTGTTCCAGTGGCGTGTTGAGTACGAAGAGGAAGACGCAAGTGGGGACAACGCGAGTGCTGCCGAGTACGAGTACCACCCGACGTCCGATGACGAGCTTGAGATGGGCCACGGCGGAGAGCGAAGTGCTTTCGATGAAGCTGCAGCGGTGGGCGACTTTGCGCTCGAGTTGCTCCATCAACACAACCTGGGCGAGCTCAAGGACGACGGCGGAGCGGGATCAGCCAGCGTCCCGACCAAGCCTTGGGTCTCCAGCAGCATCCCACCAGCTGACGCACCAGACGAGACGGATCTGGAGCTCTCAGCCGTGCCAGACGAGAATCTCGAGCTCGAGTGGGTCTACGGTTTTCGGTGCCACGACGCGCGCAACAACCTGTTCCTGACGAGAGTCAAGGCGCACGTGGTGTTCCCAGCGGCGAACGTCGTGGTCGTGCAGGACACGAAACTCTGGCTGCAGCGCCACTTCAAGCAGCACACGGACGAAGTCACGAGCCTCGCGGTGCACTTTGGTGTCAAGAGCGGCAAGAAGCGACCCAACACGTCCTCAACCGCAGCATCCAGTCAAGACGAGAGACCGTCAAGTAGCACCGACACTAGCACAAGCACTGGGAATACATTGGAGATCGTGGCGTCGGGACAAATGGGCAAGTACCCTGCGATTCACATCTGGCGCGTCGACACGCTCGAGGTGCTCATGTCGCTGCGGGGTTTCCACCACCGCGGCATCGCCGAGATGCGCTTCAATGCGCAGGGCAACTTGCTCGCGAGCGTTGGGCTCGACGACAGCAACTCGCTCGCTGTATACGACTGGCAGAGCGGCGTACTGCTTGCCCGCGCCAGTACGAACGGCGTGGGTCGCATCCTCGGCATCTGCTTCCAGCAGGAAATGCCGCAGAAAGCTGTAGAGGACTCAGCTGCAGGCGCACCCAGCGGTGCGGCAGACGCAACAAGTTCGGTGTTGCTGACTGTCGGCGTGAAGCATGTGTCGTTCTGGCGGCTCTCGGGGCAAAACCTCGTTAAGAAGAGCGCGATTCTGGGCAAGAAAGGGCTCGTGCAGAGCTTCCTGAGCGTCGTGTTCTGTGGGAAAGATGCGATCGTCGGTACCACGAGCGGTGATCTCTACCGCTTCAAAGGTATCGAGCTCGTGAGCATCGTTCCTGCCCACACACGCAGTGTGGCGGCGCTCCACTGCGTGCCAAAGGTGCCGCACCAGATCGTGAGCGGGGGCAAGGACGGTGTTGTAAAACTCTGGAGCTCGGATCTCGAGTGTCTGGGCGAGTTCAGCGAGTTCAACACTTTTAAACACGCAATCCGGAGCGTCTTCTGGGACTTTGAGCGCAACCAGCTGCTCGTCGGCACGGCAGGCGCCAGCATCCACCAGCTCTCATCCCTGGACGGGTCTGTCGTGACGCCGCGCACGCCCGACGGCACAGATGTGACGAGCGTCGAGAGCCATTTCCGCAAAGAGCTTCATGGTCTCAGCGTGTGCGCGTCCAAGGAGCGGTTCTGCACGACTGGCGACGACGCGTTCCTGCGTGTCTGGGACCTGCTGCGCCACGTGCAGGTGCTCGCCAAGGAGCTCGAGACGAGCAGCAGGGCGTGCGCGTACTCGTACGATGGCGACTTCATCGCAGTCGGACTCGGCAGTGGTGGGACAGGCAAGCGACACAAGAAGGACGGAAGTCTGCTCGTCTTCGAGGAGCGCACGCTGAGCGTTGAGCTGGTATATGAGACGCGCGACACGAAGCAGTCGATATCCGTGATCAAGTACTCACCGGACGGCCAGTCGCTTGTCGTCGGGTCGCTCGACAACGCCATTTACATCTACGACGTGCCGAGCAACTACACCAAGCGCGCCGTGTTCAGCAAGCACAAGAGCTTCATCACGCACGTGGACATCTCGAGCGACTCGCAGTACATCCGCAGCAACTGCGGCGGCTTCGAGTTGCTCTTCGCGGACATCACGACCGGCTCCCACGTCGCGAGCGCCACCGCGCTGCGCAACCAGAAGTGGGAGACGTGCGCGACCGTGTACAACTGGTTCAACCAGGGCGTGTGGCCCGCGAGCGCCGCGGCGAGCGCTGTGCAGATCACAACCAGCGCCGCGTCACTTCCAGGAACGTCAGCAGACATTGGAAGCGCTGTGGTTGTCGCGGGAACATCGCATGGCGCACTGAACCTGTTCAAGTTCCCGTGTTTCGTCAAAGGCGCCGGCTGCAAGACGTACTTTGGCCACAGCGGCGAGGTCGCGCACGTCGAGTTCTCGCTGAAGAACGGTGGCGCGCACTGCATCAGCATCGGGCGAATGGACCGGTGCGTACTCCAGTGGCGCAAGACGCGTGCGAAAGGCAGCAGCGACGCTGACGAGACGCTTGGTGGGAGTGTGGGCAACGCGACAGTGCTGAAGGACCCGGAGGAAGACGTGGACATCACGACCGAGGGGCTCTTCCTCCCGGAGTCATTCATCAACATCCCGCAGGAGGAGATCAAGCCATTCCTGAGCGCGATCATCCCGCCGTCGTCTGCGACGAGTGAGCCCAGCACTGAGGACGGTGTCGCAGCCAAGACCGCATTCGAGCTTGAGCACATCTTCGGTCTGCGAGCCCACGATGTGCGCAACAACGTCGTGTACGCCAAGACCAAGCACGTACTGTACCACACGGGCTGCGTGGGCATCCACTACGATCGGCGCACGCACTCACAGCAGTTCTATCGTGGGCACACGCGGCCGATCGTGAGTCTCGCGGCGTCTCGCGACGGGAGCTTCATCGCCACGGGGGAGATCTGCAGCGAGAACCTGCAGCAAGAGCGGCCGCGCATCCACATCTGGGAGCCGACTTCGTGCTCCCGGGTGACGGTGCTGAGCGAGTTCCACTTCAAGGCCGTGAGCTATCTGGGCTTCAGCTCGAGCGGCAAGCTGCTCGCGTCCGTCGGCCAGGACGAGCACCACTCGCTCGCAGTCTACAGCTCGGCGAGCGGGCTCTGGTTCGACGGCGCGCTGCTCGCAACGACCAAGACGACGCGCCACGAGGTCTTCTTCGTCGCGTTCATCGACGACCCAGCGTCGTCGTACCAGGTCGTCTCGGGCGGCAAGGACCACGTGGTTTTTTGGAAGATCGACGCGCCGAGCCTCGTGGGCACGTACGGCGTCTTTGGCGCGAAAGCTCAGCTCCAGCCGATCCTCTGCGGCGCGTCGATCGGCAATCTTGTGGTTACGGGCTGCTCGACGGGCCACCTGTACGTGTGGGAGTCCTGCGTGGTCTCGAGAGCGATCCCAGCGCACAACGGCGCAGTGTACGCCATCCACGCGACTAAGGACGGGTACGCGACTGGCGGTCGCGACGGCCACGTGAAGCTCTGGTCCAAGACCGTCACGCCGCTCGCCGACTTCGACGTGAACGACGTCAAGCCCGCGGTGCAAAACGCGTTCGTGCGGTCCGTGTGCTGGGACCCTGCCGAGGACCGAGTGCTCATCGGCACAAAAGGTGGCGAGGTGCTCGAGCTCTCGCGGCTCACGGGCGAGACGAGCGTTGTAACCGAGAGCCACTTCGACCACTGCGGGCTCTACGGACTCAGCGCTCACCCGCAGCGACCTGAGCTCGTTGCAACGGTCGGCGAAGATCAGACCGTGCGCGTCTGGGATCTCAACCGGCGGCAGGTCGTAACAAAAGTGACGCTCGATGGCGCGTTGCGCTGCGTAGCGTACTCGCCTGACGGCAAATGGCTCGCCGCGGGCTTTGGCGGCGGGGACGGCAGTAGCGTCGGAAGTCCGAACAAGAGCGGCGCGTTCGTGGTCATGGACGCGCTGACGCTCGAGGTGCTCCACGAGGGCCGCGATTGCAAGCAGAGCATCGCAGAGCTCAAGTTCTCGCCGGATCTGACGCTGCTGGCGCTGGGCTCGAACGACCACTGCGTGTACTTCTACTCGACGCTCGACAACTTCTCGCTGCGCTTCAAGTTCCCCAAGGCGAGCGGCCGCGTGACGCACTTGGACTTTGCCGTCGACAGCAGGGCACTGCGACTCACGAGCGAGTCTTGGGAGCTGCTCTTCGTGAGTACGCTCGACGGCAGCCAGGTCACGACGCCCTCGAGTATGAAGGACGTGGCGTGGGCCACACACTCGTGTGTCTTCGCGTGGCCCGTGCAGGGCATCTGGGACTTTGCGCGCGACGACGAGTACTTCCACGCGCTCGCGAAGGCGCACTCGATGGAGCTGCTCGTCTCTGGCAACAACAGAGGCGACGTCCGCGTCTACAACGTGCCGTGTCTCTCGAAGAGGACGGAACAGCACGTGCTGCGCGGCCACAGTATGAACGTGAGCGGCGTGGCCTTCACGTGTGACGACGCGCGGCTCGTGACCATCGGGGCGAACGACAAGAGCCTCTTTGTCTGGAAGGTTTGCTGACGCTATCGACAAATTGACTTCAAGTGTGTCTTGGAAGGAGCAAAAGCGGTGCAAGCTGGATTGAATGCTAGTGTACTGATCTTAGTTGGCTTGTGCACACGTTCCACGTTGATCCCGCTCGGGAACACCGTGGAACGTGTCGGAAGCAGCGTGATACGAGGCACACTGGCACTGCTGGGTGTGTCACATAGAGCTCTTAAGTCGCTTGCGAGACATGGATCAGATGGAGCGATGAGCGAGGGCACCAGCGGCCATCTGGCCAACAAAGAACCTCTGAAAACCCACCTCCATACACAACACACTGCTGAGTGGAGTTCAGCTTGCACTGGGATTTGTCACCGCTGTCCGTATGGCAGAGGTGCTCTCCAGATGGAGCCATCTCGAAAAATCATTCTCGTACAGAAACAGTGCGATCGACAGAGCTTGAATGGGTACAGAGGCTTTCAGAAGAACAGAATCTTTGCTTTGGTGTTGGCTCTCTGAGTCTCACTCTGTTTGTATAGAGCAGTCGCCGCTCGCTAGCTCTCTCTCTTGCGTTTTCTCACATTGTTTGTCACCAGTAGTCACGCGTTAGTGCCGCGTTCCAGGCTCCATGTGGCAGCGCGTTTCTCGCTTCACCGGAGCTCTCGACCACCCACCAGATGAGCGCCGCCACATGCCGCGGAAGAGGTTCATTTGGCGCCGGCTCTTCGCTTGCGAGCTGAGGTCCTCGGTGGATGCTATGGCACCGCTCTCTCCTTCGCTCTATCCCACGAGCGCGGAGGGCTCTACTTCTTCGCGGAGAAAGTCTCATCAACTCTCATTCTCCAATCTCCCTCGAGCTTCACACAGTCTCCCTTCCTCCTTTCACACTTCCAACCAAGTACCCACCCCGCTCTCTCTGCAATGGGCTGCTCGCAATCTACCCCTGTCCAAGAACCAGTCGCCGCCGCGCCAGCGTCCAACGCCTCGGCTGCGCCTGTCAGTGCTCCAGGCTCGCAGGCGTCGGCTGCGGCGGCTCCAGCGTCGAACGCATCCAAGGCGAGCACCGGCGAGGCGGTCGCGTCTGTCCCGACCAGCTCCGCCGCTAAGAAGCTTTTCACCATCAGCGGCGTGTCGATCACGGAGGAGGGCACGGTGTTCTACCACGTCGAGGCTGCTGACGGCAGCGTGTCGCTCAAGAAGCGCTACAACGACTTTAAGCAGCTCTACGCGCAACTCGCCAACTCGTCGCTGCTGCCGCCGCTGCCCAAGGCCAACCTCGGCACGCTCTTCAAGGGCAAGCACAACCAGGAGGTCATCAAGGAGCGCGAGCAGCAGTTCGAGGTCGTGCTCAACGCCATCGCCAACAACGCCGCCTTCGCCAACGCCGAGGTCTTCACGCACTTCCTCGCCGCATAGATTAGAACGACAGAGTCCCGTCTCTCAGATCCATTGCATGTCTAAATTACGCGAATCCATCTTCTTGACCACCATTTTCTTGACCAACTTCATGGAGTGATGAAGTGGGTGCTGGCGAGTGATCTTTGATGGTGTTCCAAGCTGGTCGTCATCCTGTCTGTTCTGCACAGCCTTGTGCTTCTCTTTGTCCAAGCCTTGGCGCGTGGAAAGCGTTGTCTTGCAGTGTTCGCTGCGCAGGTGTTGGAAAGTCGAGGGCGAGACAAGGCTGCGCAAGTTCCAGGAGGTAGTGGATAGATCCGCGCAATGCAGGAGACGTGCTTTCGAATATCTTGATGGTGGGAATCCGTACACAGGCGCAACGGCGTTATCTATTTATCTAAATCCTATTCAGCGCTGCTTCTCTCTCGATCTACAGCTCCTCCTTCTCGTCATCGTTCACCGAGACAGCCGAGAGGTTGCTCAGGCGGTTTTCCTCACGCGTCTGACGTTCGTGCTCGAGCATGTCTTTGTACTTCTCTGATAGCACCCACTCGCGCCGCCGCACAAAGCCCTGGTATCCGCGGCGCTTGCTCGCCTTCTTGGATGACGACTGCGGCGGCGCTCGCGTCGCACCGTGGTGGTGGTTGTGCCCGTCGACCTGGCCGGCGTCCTTGCTGTTGCGTCTCGAAAAGGAAGGATTTGTGGGCGTGGACGGGAAGAGCGAAAAGTCTGTCGCGTAAACCCAGCCCTCTTCGTCGCAGCCTGGCGCATCCAGGTTGAGCTCGAGACCGGCAAGCGGGATCATCATCGCGCTTAGCTTGCCCGAGCGATCGCTCCATCGGCTGCGATCGGTCGGGAGCAGGTAGCCTGGGTACGTGCTGCCGAAGCCGCAGAATGGCTGGTAGCGCTCGTTCTCAAACACGACTGGGTCGTCCGACAGCAGAATCTGCTGGCGCACATGCACGTTGATGCCCTTGCGTCGCGAGGAGCCCGTGCCGTTGTCGCCCTGGCCGTTGTTCAAAATCCAGTTGACAATGTGCGCTGGCTGGTCGAAAGCGAAGCCGCGGTAGAGCGGTGCGCGACCTGGCGCCGTGTACCGGATCGGCACGCTATCCAGCACGCGGCGCTCCTGGTAGTCGATCATGTTCGCGAGCTCCGGGTTCAGGTAGTTCGCTGCTGGAGGCTTGTAGTGGAGCAGCTCCTCGTATGCCGGCGACTTGGTCGTTGCTGGCGACTCTGGATCGCCCTTCGCAACCTTGTGCGACAGTGTGGTCTCTCGCACGAGGTCGCGGTAGTCGGGCACGAAGCGGCGTCTGCACGCTTCGTAGTACATATCCTTGAACAGAATCGCGACGACCGCGAAGAGCTGGCCGAACCAGAACCCGGCGCGCGCAAAGACCCAGGGAAACGTGTACGTGTCATAGTCCGGTGAGGTCCAGGCGATGAGGTCGATGACGTACTGGAAACCGTAGAGCGCGGCGACCGTGAACGCCATGCAGACGACCTCGAGCACGTCCCACGAGTTGACCATGAGGCAGAAGCGCGCGCTCACGACGATGCAGAGCACGGTCCACGCCACGCTCTCGAGCACCGTGTACTCGACCGAGTCGCCGTGCCGCATGATGCTCGGCACGATGGTGAGCGTGAAGAAGAAGACGCCGACCGAGTCGATGACGCCGAGGACGATCCACTTCCAGAACATGAGGTACGAAAAGAGCGAGTGCTTGCGCGTGGACGAGTGGTACAGCGCCGGGAACTGGAGCACCACGTCTTTCGGCAGATCGCGGTCGAAGACAGAGTAGACCATGATCGGCAGCGCCGTGAAGATCAGGTTGTAGCCTTGCTGGATCAGCGCCGAGTAAACCATCGTGCCGGAGAACGCGCTCGGGTTCAGCGCGTACCAGAACATCGAGACGTTGTACACGACGTTCTTGTAGAACGTGTAGACCGTGAGCGCGGCGATGCGGTCGTAGTTCCAGCGACCGTGGACGAGCAGCAGCGTGCTGAGGAAGCGGAACTGGCCGAGCGCGTAGTCCGAGCTGTTCACCGCCTGCATGCCTTCCTGTCCGCTGATGCCAATGCCGATATGCGCGCTCTGGATCATCGGCACATCGTTCGCGCCGTCACCGATCGAGAGCGTGTGCGAGTCGTGCACATTGAGCTTCACGAGCTCCACGAGCTGCGCCTTCTGCTGCGGCGACACGCGGCACGCGACCACGACTTTGCAGAGCAGCGAGACGCGCAGCAAGTGCAGGTTGTACAGCGGGTCTTCGAGGATCAGGTTCAGGCAGCCGCCGTCGATCACGAGCGCGTGCTCTGCCGGGTTCTTCCGCTCCGCTGGCAGTACCAGCGTTGGCGTGGCCGAGACTCCTCCATCACTCGCATTAGCACCGTCGGCTTGCTCCTCGCGTGCGTCGTAGATCGAGTGGAACACCTTGTCGAGCTGCCGCAAGATCGAGCCTTTCGTGCGGTACGTCGCCGAGTTGATCACATGGCGGTGCATGTCGTTGTTCAGCAGTCGGCACGCGTAGCCAATGTTGATCGCCGTCTCCTCCATGTCGCCCGTGAGCACCCAGATGCAGATGCCAGCCCTCGCAAGCTGCTCCATGGCCTCAGGCACGCCGTCCTGCAAACGGTCTTCGATCGCAGTCGCGCCAAGAAGCTCCAGACCACTTTCCAGCTCATCCTGGAGCTCGTCAATCGCATTCTTCTCGCCACGCGCCTTCGCGTCCACCTCCTGCAGGTCAGCATACGCGCGACGGTACCGCAAGTGAAACGACTCCCAGTCCTTTACGTTCATCTTCTTGGAGCAGATCACAAGCGTTCGAAGCCCGTCCTGCGCAAACGTCTCGAGGTTCTTCAGCGTTGCCTCGCGCGTTCTAGCGTTCGTCTCGGATTCCGAGTCCGGCGCCAATCGCGGGAACAGCATGCTGTCGGCGCCTTTCGTGAGCACGAGCACTTCATCTTCGTCGTCCTCAGTCATCTCCATGAGCTCGTCGTCTGTCTTGCGGCGCTGCACGATCACCGACATGCGCTTGCGCGTCGAGTCGAACTCGAACACTTCGAGGATGTCGTACTGATCGATCGTGCCAGTCGGTGTCTTCACAGACACGCTGCCAGGCTCGCGCTCAATGAACTCGTAGCCAAAGTACTTGGCGCCGCATACGAGCGCCTGCTCGTCCGGAGACGACGCAGAGTACTGGATCGGCAGCTCCTCCATACCTTCAGGCACAGTGTCGATGCGCTCAATCAGCACGCCGTGACAGAGCGCCAGGTGCGTGAAGAACTCGCGGATCTTCACGCTCTGCTCGCTCGCATCATCGCGCATGTGCTGCCAGATGCGACGGTCTTTGAAGTTCACGTTCGGCGCGGGACACTGCATGTAAGAGTCCTCGCTCGTGCCGCTGGCAGTGTCATCCTCCGAGTCCTCCTCAACCGACTTGTCGCCCTGGAAGTCGTCGCGAAGCCGCGCCGCCAAGCCGATCGCCGTGATGCCTTTGCCGTAGCTCTGGCCATTGATGCTGCACTTCCGGAACTCCATCTTGTTGCACGTGAGCGTGCCCGTCTTGTCCGAGAAGATGTGCGAGATCTGGCCCAGCTGCTCGTTCAGCTGCATGTTGCGCGCGATCATCGGCGCGTCGTTCTCGCCGTCGTACATGTCCAGGTCGCGCTCCATGAAGTACGCCTGGAGCGCCTTGACGAGCGTGATGGACACGTAGAGCGTGATGGGCACCATGGACGCGAGCGTCGTGAAGAAGTAAACGAACGTGCCGAGGATGCTCTTGTCAAAGTCCCCGTCGTCAAAGTACGGCGGCAGCTTCACGCGCTTCATCCAGATGTTGTCCCCGATCGCGCCGACCATCGACATCACCAGCAGGAGGAGCACGACGATGATCACCTGCTTGTTCGTCATCTCGTCGATCGACGACACTTTGATCGGGAACTCGTCGCCGGAGCTCATCATGATCTTCGTGTCCACGCCTGTGTTCACCACGAGACCGTACACGAAGCTCGTGTTGCGCAGCTTGCTCCCTCGCAGTAGCATGTTCTTGAGCGTGAGCGCGATGCCCACTTCGTCGCTGCCGCCATTCCCATTGTCGTTTTCCTCGAGGTAGAGCGTGCCGGAGTACCGGTTGATGTCGCCGTTCGGGAGCTCGCTCTCGACCCAGCCCTGCGTGATCTCGCCGGCATCCTCTTCGTTCGCAAACATGTTGCGCGTAGCCTGCGGCGCCTCGCGCAGCTTGAGGTTTGTCTCGCCGTCCAAGTTCTTCGTCTCGACGTAGCACACGCCAGTGTTGCCGCCGCTGCGCGCGCCTTCCGCCGGCACGACCGAGAGGATCAGGATATCTGCCGGCAGCGTCTCGTGGTTCTTGATCTTGACAAAGTCCCCGACCTTGACGTCGCGCCACTGGAGCTCCTCGAACTCGCGCAGCTCGCGGTTGAACACCTGCGTCCGCGCCGAGTTGGCCAGATCGTCGGCAATGTGGCGCTTGTAGTCCTCAAAGCCCGCGAACACGGCATCGATGATCGTCACGATCGCCAACGGGATAAACTGCAGCGGCACGCCGTCGGTCGGCGAGATGTCCGGGATCATCTGAAAGATGCCGATGAGCAAGAAGTACAGGTTTGCCGTCTTCTGGAACGTCAGGTACAGGAACACCGGTACGAAGCTCCACCACGTGTACTGCGACGTCTTGACCTCGTTTGTCGGGAACAGCAGCGCCGCGTCCGGCTCCGCGTCATCAGCTCCCTCGCCTTCACCCTCGTCTGAGAGGATCTCGTCCGCGCCAAGGCTGCCGCCGCCGCCGTTGATCTTCACGATGCGGTAGTTGACGCGGTCAGCTGTGTGGGGCGCGTTTGAGTCCAGCGAGAACATGCTGCTCGTGCGGCCGAACAGCCGCTGGCTCAGCTTGGACGCCAGCGTCAGGATCCCTGCTGGCGCATCGCGCGCTGCGGTCGTCGCTGCGGTCGTGAACGACGACGCGCCAGCGGACGTGTTGCTACCACCAGCCTGTACCGCCGCGTCCTGCTGGAGGTTCGCCATCTGCAGCTCAAAGTCCGTCAGCGGCCGCGGGTCGCCGTCGCGGCGAGGCGACATCGTGTCGGCGAAGCTCGTGCGCGCCTCTTCCTCTTTGTGGCGCGCGAGCAGTCGAGAGCGCAGTGACGCCGCATTTGCGCGATCGATGTACCGCGTCGTCGAGCGCGTGTTCTGGCGAAAGCGCAGCGAGCGCGGCAGGTTCGGCAGGTTGTTGCGGTAGAACAGCCGCCAGCTCGAGCCGCGACCCAGCGGCGCCTCGCGTGCAGCAGCAGCCTCGCGCTCTTTGAGCTTTGCGCCGGCTGCGCCTCTCGCGCCGGCGGCAGGAGCTCCAGCTCCGCCACGAGAGCTGCCAACAGCAGCAGCACCAGTCGCGCCGCTCTCACTTTCGCTGTCGTCCAGCAGGCGCTGGCGGTAATTGAGTGGGTCGGTGGACGTGAATGTGCGGAAGAGCTCCGAGTTGGGCCGCGACTTGCGCAAACTCTGGTCGTCATCGTCCTGCTGCCGCCGCAGCACCTCGACGGTCTGGTTGCGGTGGAAGAAGCGGCTGTTGCTGCTGCCACTCGTCGGCGGCTGCTCGTCCGTGGCGCTCGCGTCCATGTCCACGTACGACGCCGAGGGCGAGTCCGCGCTGCTCATGATCACGGGGCTGTGGACGGTGGCGCTGGCCGCGGCCGCGGGCGACGTGCCCTCCATGCTGTAGTACTGCTGCTGGCCATCGCCGCGGTCGTCGTCCGCGTCGTCCGCGCTCGCGGGAGCTGGAGTCGCCGACGCTGTCGTCCTCTTCTTCATCGGCGACGATTTCGATTATGGCGTTCCGAAATGGTGATGATGGAAGAGTTTTCGTTTGCGAATGTCGCGCGAAGGTGGCGCGAAAGTAGCCCAAACAGCGTCATCATCCTCGCGTTCTCGGCCGCCTCTCACTTTAGTAACTTTAGTGACCGGTTCTTGACGCAAATTGCCTTTTCTCTGCTCGGCGTGTCTCTGGTCCAGGAAGTCAGAGAGTCGCTCGGGGCATAATCACTCGCTAGCGGCAGCGATGGCGGCTGAATGGGGCCAACGACCGCCATCGCCCCCATCGCCCCCATCGCCCCCACCTCCGAGCGCCGGATTGCTCCACGCGCGGCTCGCCGTGCAGTTAGATGCGCTGCTTCTTGCAGCTGCTGCCACTACTGCATTCCGACGCTCGCTGGTACTCCATTGATACCGCCAAGCGCGTTTGAGTCCGAAGCACGAGAGAGAGATCCGGTGAGCAGCCAAGTGAGCAGCGGTCCCTCCATGCGGCTGCGACCTGCGAGCCACGAGCATCCACCCATCTGTGCCTGGGAGCGCTGGCCCTTGCAGGGCTCGCAGCAGCTGGATATGCGCGAGGAAGCGCACCAGCAGCAGCAGGTATTTCTTCGATCGAAATGGCTCTGAACGGCATCGGCCATGCGGTTTCGACGCGAGGCGACATGTCGGGGGCGGTGGTGGATTCTCTCAGCAGCAGCAAGACGCCACTGTGTCGAACTGGAAACGTGCACATCTCGACAAGATCGCGCGCAGCGGGAAATGGTTCTAAGTTCAATTTAAAATGCGCGGCAAGCACGCGGCGATCGAGCGTCCTGCGTGGCTGTTCACTATTGTATGGAGCGTTTAAAGCAAAAGAAGGGAAAACTAGGTGGCTGGGTAGCAACTAAAGACGAACAACAGAGGCTTCGCTCTCTCTCTCTCACTCTCTTTCACTCTCTCACTCGCTCGCTCGCTCGACACGCGGCGGCAGGCTATTCCGACTGCCCTCACAAGCTATCAGCTGCTCGCAGCTGGAACCTGGCAACAGCAGCAATCGAAAAGAGCTCACTTAGTCCACACAGCCATCACCTCTTCACGCTCCGCAGTCATACAAAAAAACATACCTCAGTGCTCTCGCCACTCGTCACCGACTCCGCCGCAGGCGGCTGCTGCTGGAGCGCCGCAGGGGCTTCCTGGGGCTCGGCCCACGCCAACTGCAGCGTCGCGTCGCCAAACGCGCCGCCGTGGCTCAGCGCCGCCTGGCCACCATACCGGTCCTGGAACTTGATGAATCCGAGCGCAGGCGACGCCGAGTCGTCCACGACCACGCGCTCAATCGCCCCAAAATTGCCAAAGTGCTGCTCGAGCACGCTCGTGTCGCGCGCCGCCTCCGGGAGGTTCTCCACTTTCACGATCGTCGTGCGGTTGTCCAGTGTGTTCGAGTGCGTCGGGTAGTAGCCGCGTCCACCTCGACCGCCAGCGCGGCCGCCTCCTCGCTGATAGCCGCGTCCGCCAGCCCAGCGACCGCCGCCGCCACCTCGACCGCCGTAGTCTGGCGCGACTCTGCCTGTGGACGCCTCAGCCTCGAGCGCGCTCAGCTCCGCCTTCAAGCCGTTGATGTTGCTGCCACCACTGCTGTCGCCCGCCGAGTCCGGTCGTGTCAAAACTGCGCTCGGAGCGCTGCGCGGCTGCAGCGCCTTGAGGTCTTGCGACAGCGCCATGATCTTGTTCAGCAGGTCGCGCTTGTCGGCCACCGAGAACTTATCGCTGTTCTGGCTCATGCGCTCTAACAGCTCCTTGTGCTGCGCCAGCTGGCGCTTGATCAGCTCCTCTTTCTGCTTCATGAGCTGGCGCTGCTTCTCCAGCAGCTCGCGCTTCTGCTCGAGCACTTTGCGGCCCTGCTCCAGCGCCGCCGCGCGGAGCTCTTCCGGAGTCATATCCTTCTCTGGCGCGCTGCCTTCCTCGCCATTTGCAGATTGCTCAGCTGTTGCCACAGCAGAACTGGAGCCATTCTCGCCTGCTGCTGCTGCGCCTGTTGCTGTTGGTGGTGTTGTGGCCGAGGATTCGTCGCCATCCTTGGACTCGGCGGCTGTCTGCTCCGCGACCGACGGCGCGCCTTGCGGATCCTTCGCGTCGTACTTGGCCCACTTGACCTCGATGAAGCGGTTATTGCACACAGGAATAGGCGAGTGGAACGCTTTCTTCGCCTCGTCCTCCGTCGCGTACTGCACGTACGCGCACTTGAAGCTCGGTCGCATCTGCACGTTCACGACGTTGCCGAACTTGGAGAAATGCAGGCTCAGCTTCGTCATGTTGACGTACTTTGGGTCGACGTTGCTCACGCGCAGCGTCGTCTTCGCGCCACCGCTGTACGCGTTGTGGCCGTCTCCACCGCCTTCCTGGTCTTCTCTGGACGCTCCTGCGCCGCCGTACTCGCCACCACCACGACCGCCGAAGCGTCCGCCGCCTCGTCCGCCAGGACCTCCTCGTCCTGCTTGGTGCGGATAGTACGGACCACCCATGTGACGCGGCATCATCATGCCCATGTGCGGCGGCGGTCCACCCATGGCAGGGTTCTCTGGGTTGAAGCCACTCGGATCAAACTCTGGCATCGGGAACGCGCCATGCGGAGGGAAGTGCGGCGGTTGCCACATCCCCATGTGCTGCGGCGGCGGCATCCCCCACTCTGGCGGAAAGTTGCGGCGGCCAAAGTTCGGATCTCCGCCAGCACCGCGACCCATCATCGAACCAGGCCCGGTGCCATTGTGCGGGCCGCGGCCGCCGCGCATGTCGCCTCGGCCAGCGTACACCGGCTGTCGTCGTCCCACGTCTCCTCGTCGCGGACCGTCGCGCGAGGGCTGCTCGTCGTCGCGTCGGCGCTTGTTGAACCGCCTCCGCTCGTCGTCATCCTCCGAGTTGGCGCGGCCGCGTCGGCGCGAGTTGTCGTCGCCGCGCGCGTCCGCCGCGTACGTTGTCTGCTCGTCACGCACGTCCTCGCCTTCTTCGTTGCTCGCCTTGTACGATCCGTCCTCGAGCGCCTTAAATAACCGACTCACAAACCCTTTCGTCTCTGCAACACGCACGACAGCACCAGCAACGACGCACAGGTAATTAGACACTCGCGTCCGCACATCAGGTCAAAAAGGCAAACAACACGCAATTAAACATGAACACGCGGGGTTTACCGTCGCCCAGGAATTCCTCTAGCTTGGATATGCACGTCTCCTGCAACCCATCCTTCGTCGGGTCGTTCTGGATCAGCGCCAAGACGTACTTGCTCAGCACCTCTGGGTCCGCATCGCACCTGCACATCCAAGCAGTCAGCCGCAAGCGCGCCGCCAACCGAGTTCAACACACGTCAGTTGCAATCCATCCATTCCATTCTCCCACAAACAAGAGAGAGAGAAAGAGAGAGAGAAAGAGAGAGAGAGAGACGTACACTGGCTCGAGGCTGCGGATGAGCCAGTCGCGCAGAAGGTCCTTGGATTCCGCGTCCATGCTGCTGCTGCTGCTGCTCACTGCGCTCGGTCGTCCACGTATGCTCAGTCGTCCACGTCGCCTGCTGCTGCTGGTCGAACGCCTTCCACTTATAACAGCAGCAGGCTTTGCGGCCTGGGAAGAGCTAAACCTTCACGGCGCGGACCGGTTCGGCTGGAGGTGCGGACCGCGCCTGGACCGGTTCAGCGGTTTCAGCGATAAAACCTTACGAAATGTGGCTATTAAACCTCATCCTCAGATGCTTGATTGCGAATCTGATAACATCTGCGACGTGTGAGAAACCGCCAATCGACTGGCTGCTGTTCACGTTGAAGTGGCTGGCTTCTGCTGCTGCTGCTGCTGCTGACGCACGTCGCTGCAAGCTTTGCGTCGTGGCAGCACGCAGCGTATGCAGCGCATGCAATATGCGTCTCTCCTGACCGAACTGCACTATAAACTAAACTAATACCCACACACTGTCGCTCACAGCGTCGACAGGCGGGAGCCGACGCGGAAGGACCTCAGCTCTTGATGCGCCTCCAGCGCGCTCGGACGTACCGCCGGGTCGCTGTGCATGCATCGCATGGCAAACAGCCGAATGTCCTCTGGACAGCGACTGCCGATCTCCGGACGCTCGTTCGCTGCCACCACCTTGAACACAATCTCCGCAGTCAAGAGCCCTGCGAACGGTCGCGCGCAGCTTGCCATCTCCGCGAGCACGACGCCAAACGAGTACATGTCGGCTTTCTCACTGAACGACTCGCCGCGTAGGATCTCCGGGGCAACCCACGCGACCGAGTCGGCGCTCTCCGGTCGCGAAGTATCTACTTGCCACTCGCTCGGAGCGCCAAAGTTGCAGAGCTTCGCGTCGTAGTTCTTGCTCAGCAGCACGTTCTGAGCTCGCAGTTCGCGGTGAATCACTGGCGACGTGAACGAATGCAGGTACACCAGCGCCTCCACAATGTCCAGCGCGATCGCCAACTTCGACGGGATGCTCCTCATCGACAGCGACATTGTCGACGCGAACGCGGCTTCAGGCTCGAACCAGTGCAGCCGCCTCGACTGGAAGTTCTGCTCGCGGTCTTTATCGATCTTCAGCAGCGTCCCGAGGTCGCCATTCGGTAGAAACTCGAGCACCATCGCGATGTCCGAGATCGACGTCCACGCGATGCCGATGAACTCGATGATCTTCGGGTGCTCGAGCTGCGACATCAAGTGGATCTCCTGGAGGAACATCGTTAGGCTCGGACTGTTCACGGCCGCGAGCTCGGGCAAAATCTTCTTGAGCGTCACGAACTGCGCCTCCGATCCGACGCTCTCGCGGTTCACAGCAGCGTTGCTCTTGCGAAACTGGGACCTCCTGCGCGTCACCTCGGCCAGGTACAGCATCCCGCAGCCGGACTTCCCGAGCACGTGCAGCACGCGCACGTCGTCGCTCTCGATGCGCAGCGAGAACAGGTGGTCGTCAAAGCCCATGGCGACGAGGATCGTGTCGCTGAGTGACATGCGGCCGCTCGTCTGCAGCATCGCGTGCATCTTCTTCCGCAGCTGCTGGTGCTTCCACGAGAGCATCGCAATGATGCCGACCACGATCATCGTCACGGACAAGATGCCGACGATCAGGAACGACCACGAGAGCGAGCTCTGCTTCGACATGCTCTCGTCCATGCTCGCCTGCGCTGTCGTCGTTGGGATTGGCGTGGGCGGTATGCCTACTTCCTCGGCGCCAAGAGATCCACTTGTGGACTGATTGCCGTAGAGACGCGCGAAATCCGCGTCTGCCAGCAGTGACAACGCACCAACTTGATGTCAAAATCGACAAGAGAGTGTTTCTCGGAATTGCGTGCGATTCTCAGCCATTCCGTCCATCCTCTTACCTTCGAGGACGCAGAGCTCCGCTTCTAGGACGAGCACTTTCGTCGCCACCGCGTGTTTGCAGCTCTGCTGCTCAAGTGGAGGCAGGAGAGCCGCCCAGCTCCGGAAACTCTTCAGATCTGATCGCGCGATCTCCACTTCTGTCAGCGGATTGCCTCGTAGATCTCTGTTTTGCATTAGACAGCAATACATAAGAACATCATCAGCTACCAGGGATTCGAACGCGGTACGAGAGATTGGCTGAACTCTGAACGAACGCACAGCTGCTTGAGCATCCACGGGAATCGCACGCCAGCTATCGCCTTGATGTCGTTGTACGATGCGTTACTACAGAAGACAGGGTCCGAGAGCACAGACGATTAGCTTCACCGCCCATCGACTCGCTGGAGATGCAGCAGCGAAACGAACGCCGTACAAGTCTGTGAGTGAGGAGAAGGTGGCGAGGTTCGGGAATGTCTTTATCCTGTTCGACGAGACGTCTCTGGTGGAAGATCCACAGAAGGAGCAAGTTAGTCAGTGACTCTCCGAGGATGGCGACAACAGCGAGATTGAATCGTACAATTTCGAGAGCGAGCGCGGTATTGAGGAGCTCCCAGAGCTGATTGTCGAGAGGTTCGTGTTCGCGAGAGATCTGCAGCAACAGCACACGTCGCCCAGAACACGCTTGTCAGTGCCAGCAAACCCACAGAGAATGGAGACGAACATATGGGCAACGAAATGCCGCACAAAGTATCGAGAGCTGGTGGGAACGCGATTGCTGCCATATCGCCAAGCGGCTGATCATTTAGGTATCTGAAACACCAGACTACCAGTCAGAATAACACACCTGCAGCAAAAACATGAGCTTGTATGCTTCAGGGTCACGTACAATGCTTTCAGCGATGCTGGGAACTCGACTTCTTTGATGACGCGAAGCAGGTTGCCGCCCAGTCGCCTATAGCAGCGAGTATCGGAACCCACACAAGACGCTGTCAGACATGGTGGTAATTTGCACTCCAAGATGATCGACAACGCGTTTGAAACGCACAAGCTCTCGAGTTTGTCTGGAAACGCGCCATTCTCGATCGACAGCAGCTGGCAGAAGCTCAGGTCTCTACGAAAGCCACGCATAACAGCGTTAGGATAGATCTCGACGGCAAACTTCAGTGTATAGCACAATCTTACAGGCTCGTGAGGCTGCCTGGGAGGTGAAGATCCGCCAGCGACGTGAAGCGGTTCTGGCTCAGGTTCCTAATGTGGCAGCGCCAACACGAGCGAAGCGTCAGAGCCACGACGCAATACGTGTGGAATTACAAACTCTGCAGATCCTTACAAACTCAGCAGCGGCGTGTCGCTCTCCACAATCGGGAAGCCCTCGAGGTTGTTGAACGCCAGGTTTCTACAGCATCGATAATGCAAACAGCCAGCCTCCAGTCATTAGAATCTCCACACTCGTTGCTAGCTCGCACGAGTGTCATCTTAGCAACACTTTTTATACAACAATTTGCAACAACGCACAGCGAGGTCACGCCTGGGAAGCCGAGCACCACGTCGATGTTCTTGGCGCTCGCGTCCAGCGTCGCGGTCGCCGCTGTCACATCGAGGGCCAGCAGCTCGCACTTCTTGGTGATCACCACGGCCTTGGTGCTGCTGGTTGGGTGGCGGTCGAGCGCGCGCTTGCCTGCTGTCGGACAGGTTGTCGCCACTGCGCTGCTGCTACTCGTGGCGGTGTTCGTCTCGCCTGCGCATGATACACAGGCGCTCAGCGACAGCAGCAGCAGTGCTATGAGCTGCCTGTGGATACCTCGAGCGAGGTGAGCACGAGAGCTCCGTGCAAACGGGACTGCTCGCTGCGCGCTCATGGGCGGTGCGGAGAATGGGCGACTGCACGGACGCGCGGCTCGCAATTGCTCATGCGGCAGCGGCAGCGGGCGGGCATGAGTGGCACGTTGAATGCTGAGCGAGCGGGCGAGCGGGCAGGGATGTTGCTATTGTAGCCAATCGCGAGCTGGTAGCTGCGAGAAGCAGCCAATCAGCGCGCGCTTCCACGACCGTTCGATATTTCAGCGGTCACTCGCTCTTTCCGCAAGTTCTGCTGGCTTCGGCGTCACGATCCGCCTCGTGTGAATCGCTTCATGCCACTTGCTTGTGGCTCTGGACGAGGTTTTCGCTGCGAGTCGCACGGTGCGAGCCGTTCATTTCGAGCTCATCAAGCGCGCGAAAGTTTCATGGTTGCCCTCGAAAATGTCGATCCAGACAGCGAAAGGTAGAGCTGATTGGCGCAAACGATCGTGTGCTCAGTTTTGATTGGAAGAAAGGGTGAATGAAAAGTCGTTTCGCTCTCACGTTCGCAGAATGCGCCAGCATCACGGCTCTTCAAAAGGAGAGGGAGTAAAGTTGCAGTCATTCGAATCCGCGAAATACTAATACTCTGGACCCACAACCCTACAGCTAGGGTTGGCGGTTAGGAGTACAGATAAATCTGACTAATCTGATCCCTGAGAAACATGATATCTTGCTATATATGATAAGATGCTGATCCACCAATTCCGTTTCTATATAAATGTATTGAGTAAACTTGATAATGGGGAAAAATGATATTTGATTGATAATCTCGTCAAAATGTGATATTCCGGGTCCGGAGTTTGGGTCAGTGGCGTGGGCACGACCCTCCCACGAAACTGATCTGGGTTCAAATCCCGCCTTTGTGCAGTTCACAAATGTATCACTTTTGGAAACGGGTCGAAAGCTAAAAAAATGTGGCTGCGTTCAACAACGGAGGTTTTTGAACGTGCTATCAAGATCGCTTGATTATCGTCTCGGTACTATTGCATGGTTGGTGCCGCAGAAAAGTATCCACGAATCAGCGTCTGTGTAAGTGAGCTATCCTATTTTACCCTCAGCTCCTTGCGCAATCGCTGCTGTAATGTACGCATCCCTCCCGTGACAAGTATCTCTAGTGTGTGAGAGCGGCGTTTGCGTCATGCCACTGACAGATCTTCTTCTTCTGTTCATACGTCAGGTTACCAACCTGTTTTGGTCGCGACGGTATCGTTGTTGCGCGGCGAAGGCGAGTGACGTAGTGCTTCAACTGGAATTGTGCTGGAATGAGCTGCTGAACACGAACCCGGGCTCCTTAGCTGTTTTTGAGGGCTGGAAATGACTGGAGGGCGTTCGCATCTCTAGAATTTGATCCAATTGTTATATATATGATACAATTGCGTTCCACGGATTATATCAAATTTGGAAGATTTATTTGTACCCGGGTTTATAAATCCTTGGGACGGAGCACAGTAATTCCATAGTTGCTGTGGGCCTAAAACCCCTTCCTAAGGCTATATTTTCACCCCTGCCTCTTGAGCGCTAGCTAGATGAATGACAACCTGCGCACAAGACTGCATACCATACTCCTCGTACTGTGCATTCTCACAATTCAATTTGCACACAACAACTTAACCGCCCACCACGATGTTCTCCGCTCAGCGCCATCCGATCGTCTCGACCCCCACTTCCGGCGAAGACCTCACTTTCGTCGCAATGCAAGAAACACTCGCATTTGTCGACGTGATGGATCCACGAATCCCTCGTTGTCCAAGGCCAACGGTCTCGCATCGACTGCTGTCCCCAACTGTCCCGCGTTCCGACCTTCCTCGAAAACCAGTACCGGTTTACAAGAAATCGCGCGCGATGAAAACGCCAACGGTCGCGAAGAGCCTCGTGGCTTGGATGCGCGCCACGACCTATCGGATGACATCGTTGGCGACACGCGTCCGCGGAGCAGAGCTCGTTCTCCAGCTGAGGTTTCCCCATGCACTTACAGCTGCTTGCGTCGGCATCAAGAAAACGACACTGACCAAGTAGCTGCAACAGCTCAAGCAGCTTCTCGGTGGCGCGTTCGTCTAGTCGCCACCGAGCCCGCTCGCGTTCGCCGCCGCAGCACTACTTGCGCGAAACATCGAGCGGGTGCTGTGGTTTCCCTGCGAGGCGTCAGTGCAAGAGCTGTACGCTTTCGTGCGGGGAGCCACAGCCTCTATTGACCTCTCGGTCTACGTCCTTTCCAGCCCTGAGCTGACGGACTTGCTCATTGTAATGGGCTAAGCCTAGTCCATTACATGGAGTGTGTTGTGGACCACATTGCATTGGGCTGAGCCTAGTCCATTACATGGATTGTAGTGTGGACCACATCAACTCCGGCGTGCAGCCAAGGAGAACGGATATCGGTCGG